>JASAOP010002427.1:0-21341 GCA_030849055.1 Crithidia thermophila | reverse complement strand
GACGAGACAGGTATGTGCTTTGCCCCGAAGATCAAGAATCTGCTGGGCGAGGGTGCAATTAATGTAGTGCTGGACTCCATCTTTGGCGGGTCGTACATCTCCGAGGACGCGTCGGTGCTGGCCGAGGATGGCCGCATCGTGGTGCTCGCCTTTATGGGTGGCGCGAAGGTGCACCTCAATTGCCTGCCGCTGCTGCGCCAGCGTGCCCACATCATTTTCTCCAAGCTGCGCTGCCAGACCTTCGAGTACAAGGAGAACCTGATCGACACCTTCGAGCAGGAGGTGATCCCGCTCATGAATCAGCGCGTCATTGTGCCGGTGGCGAACAAGACCTACCCGCTGGAAGAGGTGGCGCAGGCGCATGCCAGACTGGATGATAGCAAGGCGTGGGGCAAGATCGTGCTGACAATCAACAACCATTTGATGAAATCGTCCACCGCCAACCTCCCAACGCCCCGCCCTTCAAAGTAACACCAAAAAAGAAGGTCAGAATTGGCTGAAAAAGGGTCGCAGTGAAAGGAGAAAAGGAGCGTCGTGCGAATGCTACAAACGAAATTAGCTTCAGCATGCACTTCACAAAAAAGTTACAGTAGAATCTTCAGAAGTTTGATTGCTACTTTTTCTCTCATTTTTAGCCTTTCTGCTCAACTGTCTTTTCTTTTTTTTCGTGGGCTGGGCAGTTTTTTTGAACGCGCTGCGCGGTCCTTTAAAGCAAAACGTAGGGGTTCAAAGAAGTATTTTTTCTCTCTTCAACAAAAAGCTTTCTCATTCCTCTATAAAACTTACTTTTTTAGAAGAGACGGAAGGTCTTCGTACCCAAAACATGTGATGAACGCCGACACAAATTTGAAATCTTTCGTACAATCACCACTATGAAAACATGTCTTATTTTATTTTTAATTGCCTTAAACATCAGCTTTCCCCGTAGGTTTTTTTTGTTCCTTTTCGCATATGCTTTTGCAGCGCACAAAATCTTTTACTCTTACTTGTTAAGCAGAATTCACTTTGTGAAGTACAATCATTGCCGTCTTATAGTTTCCTTCGTTTTACGAACGTCACTTGGTTTTTTTTTTTCTCTTTGCTTGNCGTCACTTGTTTTTTTTTTCTCTTTGCTTGTGTGCCACCTGTCTGTTTTTTTCTGTATGGCGAGTTTACTCCATCCAAATGTAAAGCACAGTGCTAATAAAAATTCGTAAGTGGAGGTTTTGCAGATAAATTGGGTACTCTGTGGCGTATCACTTTGGGGGAAAACAAAACGAGATTGCACGCTGTGCTTAGCGAAAGCGGTAGCAGAGGAGGCACGACGGCGCGTTAACAAGAGTGTCAAACGAGAAAGCGGATTGTAAGAAAAAAGAGTTCTTGTTTTATCTTGCAGAGTGTCAATCTAGTCGTTTTTGCCACCTCGCGTGGTAGCAGGGAATACTTCAATACCATCCTCTTCTTTCTCTCCAATCCATTTCCCTCTGTATTTGACGATGCAACATTCCTTTACTCACTTTTTATGCGTGCGCATCATATGTAATTTTTTTTTTCAATCACTGTCGTTTGTGTTGTACAGTGCTGAGCAGCGACTTTTCCACGTTTTGATACTACTCTTGGCGGAAAAAAAAAGAAAAAGTCAAGGAGGTTTTATAGATTCGCTTGCCGGCCCTATCTCTAGCAACATGAATTCGTGAAAAAAGTTTTTTTTTTCTGAATTACACAATGTTCTGTTTGTCGCTCATTCGTTTGCGTGTGGCCGCCCCGCGCCTTGCAAAGCTGCCCACGCTGCGGCGACGGCTTCAGCACCTCCGACAAAGCAATCGCATGGCAGAAAGCCAACTTCAGGAGCGCCGTCGACTCCACAAACTGCTGCGAGACACAAAAAATAATAGGGGTAAGAGAGGTGGGCATCCGTTCGCTAACGCAGGCGACCAGAGCTCAGCAGAGGCTGCTGCTGCTGCGCAGACGATTCGTCTTCTCCCCCGCAACGATGCTCTCGAGGCGGCCATGGCGCTATCCATCAGCGAAAACCGCGACGCGCGCACAGAGCTGGAGCTGGTGCGGCGTCTCCTCAACAGCACTCTGCTCTCCCTCGCCTCCCCGGTGGCGCGCACGTGGGACCCGTACGACGTGAAGCCGCAGGTCTTCGCGCTGAACACGTACATTGCCTTGCCCGTCTTCACTTCCATTCAGTATTTACGGCTCTTTTGTGAGCGCTTCGGCTTTGCGGTGCGAGACCCAAGTGGGGTGCTGTGGGCGTCTGCTGGATCTGCAAACAGTGCGTCGGAGGTGCCCATTGCTGGGCTGCTGCCGGATGCGGTGGTGAGCAGCGAGTGGTGGTCGCGTCGCCACCCGCCACAACAGATGCACACGACGGAGATCAAAACAGGAAAGGACCACGACACCGACACTCCACGCTCCTCTTCTCCTTCAGGTAACGCTGAAAGGGAAGAAAGTGGATCTTTCTCTTCCTTTGCTGCTGAGTCGTCAGCAGTGAGTGGCGAAGATGTAAAGGCCGCTTCGCCTGTTGCCGATTCTCGTGGCAACGTCGCCGCAGCCCCGCAGAACGAGGAGACAATGTTGGATGCGTCTCTCCTCTTCGATGCCATGCTGATGGACGGTGCGGCAGATGAAGCAAACGCCCCCTCCACTCCGCATAAGTCTACGAAGGCGAAACGACGGAGGAGGAGGGTACCGTCGAGAGGCAAAAATACAGGAAAGGCGCAAGCACGCCGTGGTCGCGGTGGTACCCAATCAGTAAGCACGAGGCGACGAGGCCAGCCTCGGACTACCGGAATTCGTCAACGACGTCGTCGCACTTCATGCACGTCTTCGCAGGCCACCTCGACACCACAAACGCCACCTCCACTGCATCCCAACCTTGCACAGACGCCGCACACGGAGGGCGGCAGGGACGAAAAGGAAGAGGGTGAGGCAAAGGCAGCCTACTGGCAGACGGTCGCACAGACGGCCCCTTTTGCACTGAAGCAGGCCACCCCCCTCCCCACCTTCGGGCCGTTTCTTCATCCCTTTCTGCTCGGCTACTTCGCCGACATCTCCACGCTGCTGCACAATGCCGCCATCGTCCCCGAAAAGGTTGACATCGTGGTCAATCCGGCCTCCCCCATCGAGTTTGTGCTGGCGCGGGCGGCGACGGACCGGGTGCTGCACAAAGACCAGCTCCTCCACACGGCGTACTTGAACGTGGCAAAGGAGCTGCAGCGGGAGTTTAGCGCCTTCTTTGCGGCCTGCTGCCCCGAGGTGCTCTCCGCGTCCAGCGCGTGCGTGCCTATGCCGATGAGCGTCGACGCGGTGGACGAGGCGCTGCATGCATCGCGCACCACGAGGTCCGCAAGGAGCAAAAAATCAGCTGCCCCTTCGAACCCGCTCCAGGACTACCGCGAGCGCACGCGGCTCCTGCGCGAGGCGGAGTACCGGAACGGCGTGGCCTACGAGCTGACGATTCTGATTAATAGCACTGCCATGGAGGAGACGTTCATGAAGATCCAGCAGGCGAAACACCGGTCGATGCTGATGGGACACGCAGACCTCGACATCTTACCAGAGGCGGCGGCTGCTCCACACGTTCGGGAGATGGCGCAGGTGTTCTACGACGGCGCAGATGAGCAGGAAAAGCGGGCGACGCAGCTCGCACTCGCCGCGCACGCCAAGGAGCACGCAGAGGGCACCAAAAGCACGCTAAGCGGTTACGAGGTTTTCGGAGAGGATGCCGCCTCGCATCCCGCGGCTGCTTCGACTGCTGCTGCTGCTGCGACAAACATGGGCGTCTTCGAGCGCCGCGGAGTTCCGTGCACTATCAATGTGGCGCAGTCCGCCGACTCGTACTTCCACGACCCAACAAACGCGTACACGGAGGCGCACGCTGTCTTCACGGAGGAGCTGAAGGTGAAAAGGGGGCAGTAGCCAATGTGTGTGGTGGTGGGCATCGCCTATGGTTCGAGATGCCCAACGTTCGGCCCTTCTTTTCTGCGCATACAAGTTGCTTTTGTAGATCGTCGCTTGTGCTATTTGTTGACGAGGCGGTAAAAAGCGCCGCTTTCACAGATTTTTTTTTTCTAAAGTACTATAAAAGGACCCCAACGGAGGTTAATCGTTATGGAGGTATTATTAGTCACACAGCAAGAATGATTGAGTTCACTCTCACTTTGTCGTGCGTCCAGGCAAACAAGGTTCTGGCGCTTGATTTAGCAAAAGGTTGTACTCTTTTTTAGAGTACTGTAAATGCCACCGCATCAGCGAGCTGTCAAAGAAAAAAAAAAAGAAGTACAGCAGTTATAAACGCTTGAGCTGAGCGCGCTGTCATTGCAACGCTTTGCTGACCGCCTCACCTTTTCCTCACTTTCCACTCTCTCTATTCTGTCGCTTCAATTCTACCCGAGACATTTGTGCAAACAACACTCACTACTTTCTGCGAAGCAACTGCTCCATTCTCTTCGCAAAAGCACTTTTTATTTTCGTATTCGTCTGCGCAAGCTGCTGCACTTCCTGAGTGACTTTTTCTAAAGCTCACACGTTGTATCACTGAGTAGCAAAGAACAAAATAATAAAAAAAAAGCGAAAAGAAGAAGATGTCTGCAGACGACTACGACAATATGGTGGCGGCTCCGCGGCTTACCCCCGAGCAAGAAGACAATCTTGTTCAGCGCCTCTACTACCGGCAGCAAGAGATCAGCGCGCAGCGTGAGAGCGAGCGCCAGGCCACGCTGGAGCGGACGCGTGCGCAGAAGAACAAGCACATCTCCAAGGAGGAAGAGGAGCACCTGGTGAGCCGCATGTACGATCAGCAGCTGCAGCGCTTCGCCGCGACCAAGGAGGAGCGCGACAAAAAGATGGAGACGGAGGCCCACAAAAACGACAAGAAGATCAGTCAGAGCGAGATTGAGCAGCACGTGCACCGCATGTACGACGAAGAGCGCGAGAAGAGCAAGACGCGGCGCGAGGAGCTCACCACGCGGTACATGCCCACGGCGGAGTCGAAGAAGATCAACAAGGAGGAGCTGCAGGCCTGCGTGGAGCGGCTGTCGCACGTGGACTGGGAGAAGCGCGACGAGGAGCTCTTCAAGAAGTACGTGTACCCGTACGACCCAAAGACGACGAAGATCACGCGTAGCGACGAGCAGGCGATGGCGGACCGTTTGTCTACGACAAAGGGCAGCGCTGCGTAGTTCTGCTTTGGGGATAACCTCGTCGGTCTTCCCTGCCCCGACGCTTCGATGTGGCTATGTTAGCGGGCAGACAAATGAGAAGGCTTTTCCTTTTACGCCGAAAAGCACTCTCTCTCTCTTCTCTTTTACTCTCCGTCTTTAATCCCTTTTTTTTTCTCTGTTGTTGGTGCCGCTGTTTCATTCTTTTGGTTACTGAGCCGTTGCTTCAGCTGTAAGGTTCTTGGTATGTAAATGATTATGATGTACACTTTGTTTTCTTGCTCTTAAACTCAATTTTTTTTTTTTTGCATGGGACTGCTTTTGCTCCATTTCCTATTCAGTGGTGAGGGACCAGTTCACGAACTGCAATCTTCCAGAGCATCGGATGCACGAGCGACCTAATCCTCCTGGCAGCCTCCCTTTTTTTTCTTCTCTTTTGCTACTTTCTTCGAATCAGACGTTGAAAGCGCCTCTGAATTCACAGTAGTTTGTGGATGAGTTCTCCACAAAAGGAAGAAGGCGTGCAGGACCTCGTGAAGATTGTTCACATGATAGCATGTAAATCTGTAAGAAAAAATAAAGATGATAGCGTTGACTGTGCACAGATACTGTCAACATCGCAGGATATCTCCCGTTTGCTTGCTTTGGCAGTTTACTTCTTTCTAAATCGGTGAAAAATTTATTTTTCAAGAGTCTGTTGAGCTTCTTAAAAACAAGCTACGTACTGTGAGAGTCCATCGCGCGCATTTCAACCTGAACACTTCTGTTGACTTCTCAATCTCTTTAAAACCAATGTATCTTGTTGTGGTACTTCGTACTTCATTTATTGTTAGGATTCGACATAAAACACTTACAATTCTTTTCTCCTCTGCCTCTTATTTTTCTTTTTTTTCGACTTTGCTTTATTGCCGTCTGCTCTTTCACTCACTCTTCTCAATTATGTTTGCCTTGAAAGCACGGAAACGTGTCGGTTCGCAACTAGACGCGCAAAGTCGTCTGGTTGCCATCTTTCCTATATCCACGAGGCGCAAGTCACAGCGCACACAAACGTGCTGAAAACATTTCTCGAGCTTCTCGCCCTTAGATTAGAATCCTTCGATTAGCCAGGAATTGAATTTCATCTTTTGTTTCTCACCCCCTTTTTTTTAGATCTATATCCTTTTTTTCAGAAGGTTGTCTACAACCTTCTCTCACCCTGACACACACACGCACAAGATTCGAGCACGATGCTGACGGTGAACTCCGCTCCTGGTGCTCCGGGCATCATCGAGGCTGGAGGCGCCAGCTTGACCAGCGCCGCGCGACGCCGCCGCAGCTCCCACCGCGCCGCCAACCACCGCCGCTCCAGCTCCATCCTCAGGGGCCGCCGGGGCTCGTCGATGGCGGGCGACGGCATGGTCGAAGTTCGCGGCGTCTCAATGGATCGCCTCACCTACATGAACACAGCCCTTGACGCGCTGCCTGGCATCGCGCTGCGTGAGTTCTTTGTTCCGCTGATGCGCCTGAAGAAGCAGCTGCTGCTGCGGCAGCGCAACACGCGGGAGCGTTTCCCAGCCGCTGGCACGGCCCCGTACGCGAAGATGGTCAGCGATGCCGCCACCCACCTCGCCAAGGCGCTCAGCTCCGCCAGCAGCGATCTGCTTGTGGACGGCGCTGCGTCGAGCCTCGACGTCGACCCAAAGGCGCTGGCGGAGTGCCTGAAGGGAAAGCTCACTCCCATATGCATGGAACCTGGCAGCATCCTCACCTACCCACGCGAGCCGCCAGAGGTGTCCTTCGTCTACGTCGTGCTGTCGGGCACCGTGACCGCCATGTACTTCCAGCCCCAGCCCACCGGTCCGCAACAGCGCCGCAGCAACAACAACAACAACAACAACGGCAACAGCGGAGCACCCGGTGGTAGCCGCAAAGAGCGTCAGACGTACTTCACCTCCGCCAAGGAGGTTGTGCGGCTCTGCGGGGGAGGGGTGGTGCCGGAGTCGGCGCTGCTGGCGGACGACGGGAACGGCACCGATGCCGGCGCTACTGTGGAGGCCGCCTCCATGTCGAACGTGACAACGGCGATTCAGCGCTCGCTGCGGCGGGCCAGCCGGACGGTCGGGCAGCCGACGCTGCAGTACACCCGCATGGAGCAGGTGCGCAGCCCCACCGTGCTGGGTGCCGTGGAGGCCATCGGCCTGGCCCCGTGCAAGTACGTCAGCTACACCGCCTCGACGGAGGTCAGCGGCGCAGCGGGGAAGATGAGCGGACCGGAGTCGGTCATGGCCTTCCGCGTCCGCACCGTCGAGGTGCACGCCGCGCTGGTGCGACTGGCGGCGGAGCAGCAGGCGGAGCGGCAAGGAAAGTCGCCCTTCCGCTACGTGCCGTGGTGTGCGGCCGTGCCCGGGGAGGCGCCCGCGCGAGGGGCGTCGCGCACCATCGCCGACTTCGTCGTGGCGGCGCGTCGCCGCACGCTCTACAACGACTACGCAGCGGTGGAGCTGATGATGCGGCAGAGCTGGCTGCTGCAGGACGCGCCATCACACACGATTCGCACCTTGATTGCCCACCTGGAGCCGCGCACGTACATGCCAGGCGAGGTCATTGCGTGCCCGCACACCGCCGCCGGCGAGCGGCAGCTCTGCTTCCTTCGACGAGGGCGGTTGGATGTGTTTGCGGTGCCGAAGGGCACGACAGGTGGGGGCAGTGCCACCGCCGCCGGGTCGCCGTCGCACTCAGACCTGCACGACGACGTGGCCCTGCACGCCCCACGTGACGGGTGTGATTGCTGGCTGACCACCGATGCTGCAAGCGGGGCCGCCCCAGCGGAGGTGGTCGAGTCCGGCGCGTCGTTCGGCGAGCTCTCCGTGCTCTTCCAAGAGCCGCGCAACTGCGTCCTGCGCGCCCACACGGTCTGCGACGCCTGGTGTTTGCCGCACCGCAGCTTCACCGGGTTGATGCAGCGCGACGCCAGCCTGCGCGATGGGCTGCTGCGCAAGGCGGCGGTGCTGCGCATTGAGTGGATGGGGGAGCAGCGTTTCACGCGGGCCCTGGCGCAGCAGCTGCGGCACTGCTCGGAGATGCTGCACCCTCTGCCTGACATCGCCATCCGCCTCATCCAGGAGCGGCTGGAACCGGTGGTGTACGCGCCAGGCTCGCTGGTGGTCAGCACGTCGACCAAGTGCACGGAGATGATCTTCCTCATGCACGGCACCGTGACCACCATCTGCGCCGGCGTCGCCACCTACGGCCCTGGGGATGTGCTGGGTGAGGGCTGCCTCGTGCCGCACCGCTGGCCGCTCGGGCTGGCGGCTCGCACGATGGTGGAGGGCTGGCGCATCAGGGCGGACGAGCTCAGCGAGGCCCTCCGCCGCATTGACCTCCTGCACAAGTACTCCGGCCTCGTCACGAGCCACACCACGCAGCTCATGAAGCAGATCTTCGGCACCCCGCAGCCGGAGATCGAGGTGGACGCGGTGGGGCGGCAGCGCATGCCAACGGTCGGTGCCGCGCCCGGCGGGACGAGCTACCTCGCCTACGGCCGCGCCGTGAGTGAGGTGCAGCTGCGGGCCACGTGCTTTCTCTACCGCGACTACGTGCGCTGGGAGGACATCAACTACTCGACCATCGACAGCGGCGCTGGACCGGCAAGGGCGAAGCACGGGAACGCGTCCCTCGTGACGTTGGCGCGCGACCTGGCCATCCGCCGCCTGGAAGGCGACAAGGGGAAGTCCGTGGCGGCTGCTCTGGCCAGGCAGGAGAAGCCGCAGCCGCCACCTGCCCTGCAGCCGACGCAGCGGTCTCCGGCGCTCACGCAGCGGTCCAGCGTATTGCCCGGCGCCGTGGGTGAGTCGGCCGCAAAGGAGAACGAGGCGCCGCCGGCAGAGCCAGAGACATTCGCCAACTCACCGGCTGCTGCTGCTGCTGCCGCTGCTGGGTCTGGCCGCAACGCTGTGCGCGCCAGCACCGGACGAAGCCGCGGTGGCGGCGCACGCGGGCAGCGCAAGCGAGTGGCGAGCGCTGGGGCCTTTCTGGTGAAGTCGGGCTTCTTGACGGACGAAGCACCGGGTCAGTCAGCTGCGGTGCCCTCAGGCGCCTTGCCATCCGCCGTGAGCACGCCGAGGGCATTCCCGAGTGGACGTGATCGCCGGGCTGCGCCGTTACCGCCGCGGCTGCAGCGCATGGCACGTCTGCTGGAGGAGCGCAACCGCACCTGGGCCGCCGAGCAGCGCCACGAGGCGACGTTGGCGCAGCAGGAGGTGAGTCAGCGGGAGGCGGCGGTGCGGGATCAGGTCGCCTTGCACGCCTCCACCGCCGCCGCGCAGAGTGCGTCGGCACGTGGGCGGAAGAAGACGTTGCAGGCGCAGCGGCCCGACGCGTCGTCGCCTGCGGCTGCCCCGTCCTTCACCCTTGCAGATGTCAGCCCCGCCCCGGTGCACATTTTCCTGCAGGCAGACAAGCCCAAGTACGAGCTGGACGTGAGGGAGGCCATCTCGATCGGCTACGTGATGCAGCTGCCGGACATCGCCCACATCCAGTACTCCGTCTCGCTGGTCGACCCGGACGTTGCCCTCGGCCCACCGGCGCAGCGGGCACGGCGGCATCTGATGGCCATCACCCCCAACGACCGCCACAACAAGCACAACTTCCTCTTTGCCGCCGCGGCACTCGAGGACGGCAGCTCTGCAGCCTCGCAGAAGGCCGCCGCCGAAGCCGCCGAGGAGGCAACGCTGCGCAGCAAAACCCGCAAGCTGTACACGATGATGCGCACCGCCGTGTCAGCGCGGATGGACGCTGACGTGGATGGACTGAACTCGACCCCGCACCGCGCCGCGTCGGGCGACTACAGCCCTGACAACGACAGCATGAGCCGCCGTCCTGCTGACACGCTCGTGCTCGCGGACGAGCTGCACGTGCGCTCACCCCGAGACGACTACGCCGAAGGCGACCAGGCGCGCTCACCGCCGATCTCGCGGGCAACGCCGTCGCCGAAGCGCGCACCGCCGCTGCACAGTCTGCCCGCTGCCCGCTCTGCCTCGATGACGACGCCGTCGCCCTTCCGCGGCTCTCCGGGCAAGAGTGGGCCGCAGCGGGCGGAGGAGGCGTGCCAGCGCCTGCTGCAGCGAGATCCGATCCAGGCCATCGACCAGCTCCGCAAACACTACTGCGTGCCGTGGGGCAGCGCTGGGGGGCCTAATAATGGTGGGAGTGGGGGTGGCGCTGGCAGTGTTGGGCTAAACTCTACGCAGTCCTCGCCCGCCCGCTTCGGCACGGAGTCACGCAGCGCCAACGCCTCAGGCTTTCTCTCGTCCGCCTTCGACGCGTCGAGCGAGTCTCCGCGGCGGCCGCAGCGGCCATCGCTGCTGGAGCGGCTGGCGAGCGCTGCCGCTGGCACAGACGTGCTGCCACGTGCGCCGTCCGCGCGCGACGCTGTGACGATGGACAGCCACGTCGAGGGCAGTGCCGCGGACACGGAGGCGGACGAGCTGCGGGGCAGCGGGGAGGTGCTCTTGACGAACAACGCGGGCCCGACGTACCCGCAGCTCATCAAGGCCACCGCACGTGACCGCTGGCACGGTGGCAACCTCCTGAGCCCCGCTAGCGCCCCTCCAAACAGCAGCACTACCAACAACAACAATAGCAGCGATGTCGCGGCCGGTGGTGGCGAAGGTGCGACGACGGTGGTGTCCTTTGCCCATCTCCCGGACAGCGGGACGCTCACGGACTACTTCTACAGCAGCCTTCGCCGCCGCTACCCGCCGGTGCTCTTTGTGGAGGGCTACGGCCCGCTGGAGCCGCTCGTGGAGGAGTGGATCGAGTACCCGCCGACCCTGCACGTCGCGGCCGCACCCGACGCCACCGGTGGGGCGGGTGTTGTCGAGAAGGGCGGCAGCGGGTCCGTGGACCGGGCAGGCGCGCAGGCGGGCAGCGGCGCACGCGTCTCGCGGCCCACCTCGGCGATGGCCGTGGCGGCGGCACTGCGGCGCAGCACCTCCCGCTCCGGCCACGGGGCCGACTCGCCCTTCCGCACGACGGAGAGCGGCGCGAGCGCGTACGGCGGCCCGGTCCGGGAGGCGGGTGCGACCGCCACCGTGCCGAAGATGGACCCCTTCGTGATGCCGAGTCTGGAGGACACGGAGGTCGTCATCCGGCGCATTCAGCGCGACGTGAACGGCCTGAACGCGGTCGCCAAGGAGCAGCGGCGCGAGCGTGATCTGGCGCGGCTGCGGAACGGGCGGGTCGTGAAGCACCGCGCTGCCGTCGCGGCTGCGCTGGGCCGTCCCGACGAGGCGGAGCGGGAGTTGCTGGAGGCGTGGAAGGCGCAGTTCAGCCGCATCGACCGCGATGGCGCGCGGCGTGCCTCGCTGCCGGTGGCGCTGCGGGACGAGGGCGGCCCCGATTATATGAAGCGGGAGCTGAAGCACCTCGCCGAGGCTCCCGTGCCGATGGAGGACCTGCTGTGGCGCTACACCAAGGACATGCAGATGTGGCAGGAGCAGCAGGGCGGCCGCCCAGACGCCTCCCCGCCCTACGCGACGGCGACGGCAGGCGAAGGCACGACGCAAGACGGCCCGCGGCGCGTGATGGCGACCATCGGTGCGAGTCGCCTCGGCTTCACGTCCGCGCCGCTGCGGAGCCCCGCCGCTCAGCTAAACGCATCAGAGAGTCAGGCGTGGGCGCGGCAGCGCGAGGACTTCTTTGCGGCGTACAAGGAGCTGCTGGAGCACCCGGGCAATGCTCATGCGACACTTGCCCCGCCGGCACTCCGCTTCACCCCTGCGCCTCCGTCCACGACAGCTGGGGAGAGGAAAGCCCACGCTGCGGAGCAGTCGAACGTGACCGCCAACAACACCAGCACGAACACCCCCACCATCACCACCACCACTGCAGTTCCCACCTCTTACACCGCCGCCTTTGCCGACCACACGACCGCACCCGCGGCGGCTGCGGATCATTGTCTCAGCGGTGCGGCCACGCCGACTGGCCAGCCGTCGATGAGCAGCCTCGCGGCGCCGTCGGTGCCATCCTCCGCCCCGTCCCTCCTCCCAGCGGTGGAGACGTCGGCCGAGCTCAACGTGCGCTACCCGCAGCCGCCCCTGCCGTCGCGCTACGAGCAGACACCGAATCGCTCCTACAGCACCGAGGAGCAGCTGACGCCTGCCGCCGTGGACGATCGGGTGGCCGTCACACCGCCGCAGGACCGCGGGTACGCCGACGAGACGCAGGACGACATGGAGAACTCGGAGGAGTACACCTCGGGCGAGCTGGAGGAGGAGGAGGAAGAGGAGGAGGAAGAGGAAGAAAATGCGACGTCGGGTGTGTTGGGAGTGGACGACACGCTGAACACCACCGCGGAGGAGTTGGCCGCGGCGTACAGCTCTGAGGAGGGCGGGGAAGAAAGCGTTCCGCGGCATCGCGGCGATGATGTCGCGGGGGAGGCGGAGGAAGAGGAAGAATACGAAGATGAGGAGTTCGGCGACGAAGAGGAGGGGGAGGAGGCGCGAGGTGAGAGCGCGGTCGAGGATGCCGCTGCAGAGGATGACCACCCAGCGTGGCTGGATATCTAAAAAAAAAAAACACTGTTTTCTCTTTTTTCTTTTCGTATTCACTGCTTTCCTTTTTTGGGAGTAAACGCTCCCATTTTTTGTTTCTAAATTAGAGTTTTCCTTTTCTGTTTAATGCTGAAATAGACTTTTTTTTCACTTAGAGAAAAACTACTTTTTCTGTACAAACACCTTTTTTTTGTCAAATGATGCTTTTATCCGTGACGAGACCAATTAGATATTTTACAACTTGCTCCAATTGCCAATTTAGACGTCACTGCATGACAATTACTACTACTACATTCTCTCTTTTTGTTTCGGCTGACAGCTTTAAAAATAATCAAACACATACGCACAGACAAAAAAGAACAGAAACGCGAGCTTCGCGGTTTTATGATTTGCGGAAAACAGCATTGTTCATTGTTTTACTCCTCCTGCAAACGGCTCTTGTTGCACTGTTGTGCGATCCAAACCTTTCTGGCTGGGTGAAGAGAAGAGAAAAAAAAACAGCACACTCTACTTTTCTTTGGCAAGTAGAAACAAAAAAGTGGATAGAGTGACTCCTCATTGCGTACTTGGCGAGGCGAAACTCTTCACAAGAAGCTCAATGATTGGAAGCGGCTCTTCCTTGTCTCTACGCTGCTGCTGCAAAACCACTTTCTGTTTTCTCCCTTCACTTTAGGCATTGCCGTGTCGCTGTTAGTGAACAGAAACATCTTTATTTGTCTGTTTTCAAGCGCTTCTTTCTCTTTGTCCAACAATCGAATTCACATCTTCAACATTTGACTTTCATACAAAGCAATAAAAAGAAGCACCAACGCGTAAAGAAGAGTGGTACGGCAGCATCACAGCGCTCTCCCTTTAGCCTTTTTCAGGAGGCGCGCATAGAAACGTCTTCTTACCTTTCATTTAAAAGATATACCCCCTTCTCCTGATTTCTCAGAGTGCACAATTAGACTCGTTTTAACGTTTGGAAAAAATTCAAACAAACAAACAGAAACCTGGAGGTTGCAAGACAACGTGGTTTCAAATCAACAACAAAGAGTAGACGGATGGCAGATTACGCGGAGTGGGCTGAGGGCACCGCAGGCATCGCCGCTGGCGACGCAGACGGCGAGGCTGACCTTTTCGACTTCGACATCCTGGACGAGCAGGCACCGCAGCCGCGCGAGGGCGACGCCGTCGTTTTTCTGGTGGACTGCAACGAGGGAATGTTCTGCCACGCGGCGCGTGATGATCCGCACACCCAGCTCAGTAGCAGCAATTACAACGTCGTGAATGCGGCACCAACTTATGCAAGCACGGCGTCGCCTCGCTTCTCGACAACGACGCAGGCCCAGGCAAAAGATGCCGCATCGGGGTCGTTTTTCCCCATGGCGATGCAGAGCATCCACACCTTTCTTCTGGAGAGAATTGTTTCGTCCACTGAAGATGTCGTCGCCGTGGTGCTTTTCAACACTCACCTCTCGGTCTCCCCTTCAGCGACAACATCGGCAGCAGTGGGGGACGTGAGTGGCGGTGCTCGTGCAGATTTTCCAGGAGTAGTTGTGGTGCAGGGGGCAACGCGCATCGGTACGCAATGCATTCAATGTGTAGAGCAGCTTCAGGCTGCGGGAGAAAATGGTTCAACTGCCGTGAATGAATTTGCCGCCGCATGCGTTCGTGGCCAGGCGAGCTCGGGGCATTGTAGCAGCTCATCACCTGCCGTTTTGGCCTCTGCCACTGCCCTCCCCACCTTCTGCAGGTTCAGCGATGCCCTTCATGTCGCGCGAAACATCATGGTAACGGCAGGCGGCGCAGCTGCTTTCAACAAGCGTCGTTTGTTTGTCTTCACGAACCAAAGCGACCCGACAGGTGGCAGCACTGCGGAGGCGGGGCCGTGCGACACGGAGGCGCGCGAGTTAGCCAAGGCCGGGGTGTCACTGGAGGTTTTTGGATTTGAAGGCGGCAGCGCTGCACAACAGAGTCCACTCCTCTCCGCCTATCCGTACATTTATTCTTCCACTGTATCTGCGTCAGATTATCAACCTTCTGTCGCGCCTTTCAATCCCAGCGTGTGGTGGACGCCGCTGCTTCACACGATGGAGTCCACCCCCGTCCAGCTTTGCACCTCCCAGCCGGAATGCGTCGTGCCGTCTGACAGCAGCCCGACAGCCCGCGACGCGAGCATGAGAATGTCGCGGCTGGTAGAGAAGGAAGTCGGTGCGGTGCACGTTCACGCCGGAGCTGCGGCGCTGCACCAGCTGCTGAGCACCATCGCCCACCGCGCCCACCCGCAGCGACCTGTCCACCACTGTGAGCTGCGCATTGGGGCTCCTCCGCCCCAAGACGAAGAATCGCCGTCGGCTGCAGCGAGAGTGCCGCGCATGGCGGTGAACGTCTACGCGCCGCTCATGCCTGCGAAGGCGTTTCCGCATGAGCTGGTGGACGGGCAGACGCAGCGGCTGGTGCGTCGTGCTGTCCACCTGCAGCGTGGCGAACGGCCGCAAGGCGATGGCGCAGAGGAGAGGGAGCCTCCGGTGAAGGGAAGAGGTGGTGATCAGCGTACCGCTTTTGGGGGGCGGCCCTTTGAGAACGAACACACCATTCTTGGCAACGAAGAAGGCCACGGCGATTCCACAGGTGAAGTGGCCCCAGAGGAGGTGCACCTCTGCTTCCGGCGTGGCGTCGACGCCGTCTTTTTCACCCCGGCGGAGCGCAGGAGGATTGTGGAGGTGGCAGCTGCCGGTGCGGCACCAGGCTTCACCATCCTTCTTTTCAAGGGCCGCAACGATGCCGCGTTGCGCTGCCACGCCATCCAACGCGCTTCCTTTTTGAACCCGTGCGAGCAGCAGGGCGGCACCGAGTCGCATCGCCTCTTTGTCCTCTTGGTGCGCCGCTTGCGGGAGAAGAAGAGGGTGGCAATCGCGCAGTACCGCCGGTCAAGCAGAAGCGCACCGCAGTTGGTGACCCTTGTGCCGTCGCCCGATCTCTCGCAGAGCCCGTCGAGGCGTGGTCAGCTACCTGTGGAGGGGCTGGGCCTCTACGTCTTGCCGTTGCCTTACGCAGAAGATCTACGTGCCATGCCTGACCTTAATTCCTCTTCTGTGGTAATTCGTGGGAACACCCCGTACATCGCAGATGCGCACGTACGATCAGAGCATCGCGAGCTGGCGCAGCAGATCATCTCCGCTCTGACCGTGACCTACAACACGGACACTGTAATGAACCCTACCCTGCAGCGTCAGCGGGAGGTGCTGCAGCAGCTCGCCCAACGGCTCTATCCTTTTACACACGGCTTCTCAGATGCTTCACGAGATGATGAGAGAGAAGAAAATGTGGTGCGGCAGCCGCTGTCACAACCGCAGAACAAGCCTATTGACCCGCAGACACACGACAGTACGCTGCCTGACTATGCAGGGATGCGGTGCTACAGCCGTCTCTTCGATGCGTTCCGAGAGTCGGTGCTCGGCAGCAGCTACGACGCAGACGCACTGTGCCCGCAGCCTGCCGCAGCGAGGGTGGTCATGCGACGGCCGCGTGAGCTGGACTGCACGGATGTCGGTGTGGAGGACTACATGGCGGATGTTGCGGAACACAGCACCTTGCAGTTGGTGGCCGTGCCAGTTCTGAAGATGTACCTGACCCGCGTGGGTGTGAACGTGGGTGCGGTGACGCGCAAGGCAGATCTTATCGAACTCGTGAAAACCCACTTGAGATCCAAGCAAAACAAGGCTTAGTTTTATAATTGTTATTTTTTTTGGTGCCCTCTTTTCCCTCTGCTTTTCATTTGTGGATTGTCTCTTATAGGCTGTTAGAGATGCAAAGATGTCTCGACGCAACACATACTCGAAGCTACACTCACACATACACGAAAAAAAAAGTGCATTTGAAAGCAAATGAGGCTATGTAAGTAATCTTAAGTAGTTGAAAATTTTGAGCATCGAAAATGCATTGTACTTGATGCATCAGGTTTTAATCTCTCGGTCAGCGTCTTTCCATTTTTTTTTTTTGCTTGCACAAGCGCTGAAAGCTCTCACACGTTTCCTCTGATTCACTCTTTACGTAACACATTTCTCAAATTTCTCCATCTTTCACTTTTTTTTTTTGCGAGACGTCTGGTGTAGTTCCGCCTCTTTCAAAATACTCACTTTCTCTGGCTAGAACAACAATAACAAAGTAATTAAAAAAGCTCGCTTATGTGCGATGCGAAACTGTTCCAGGTCAAGCTCCTACCAAATCGACCCATTTCATAGTCACTTGATTTCAGCTTTCTTTCCATAAAACAAAAAAAAACATTGTTTCAATTTTTTCTCTGTCCTCTTCTCCTACCTGTTTTCGTCTTCCTTATTATCTGGTGTCTCTTACAACGATTCCTTTCTTTTCCGTTTTCCTTTACCGTGCAGCTCAAACACCGTGTGAGCAGCAAATACTCCTCGTTTTTTTTTTTTTGTGCACGCCAGCAGTGCAGTGTGAATTGCTTTTTTCCATTATTATTATTGTAAGTACTATGACGTGTATCCCATCGCAGTGCTCCTCCTCGGACTCGTTGGTGACGGCAGAAGAGGTGCAGCGCAGCATTGAGTTTGTGCAGGCGGAGCTGAGCCGCGTGCAACGCGCATGCGAGTACCGCGCTCAACATCCCTACAACCGAGCCGCAACCACGCAAGGAAGCGAGCTCGACGACGCACGACGAGAAGAACGTGGGGGACGCGCGCCCGGCAGAGAAGAGTCTGCTGGCACGTCGTGGTCTGCGAGGAAACCGGCGTCTTCTCATTTCAGAGTCTCATCTACGGCCAAAACCACCACGCCACTCGGCTATGCCTCAAAGAAGTCCACCGACAGGAGCCGACGAGGAGGGGCTCGCGGAAAAGGCGGGGCACCGCCACGCGTTGTGCTTTCCTTCTCTGCCTTTGAGAAGCACCGCATGGCGCAGGTGCTGGGCCGCGTCGCGCTGGAGCTCTCGGCGGTCTGGGCCTACGTGCATCAGTGGACGGCGATGTCGGAAACGTCCACCACGACCACGACGACCACCACGTCGCCGTCGTCGGTGCCGATGAGTACCCCCCGCGGGCCACGGCGGCAGGCGAGTGAGCGCAGCGTCGCCACTGCTGCACCGGGCAGCGAGCACCGCGGCCCACACGAACAACATGCACTGGATAGCCCGTCGCGTCCTCTCCCACCGCCCTCTCAAACACCGGAGGTGGAAGGAGACAAGGAACAAGTGCTCGCTGCGTCAGCGGCCAGTCACGAAGTCAGTATCGCCGAGACGACGGCTTCATCAGTGAAGTACAACCCCGCCGCGCAGCTGGACGCGCTCCAGACACTCATCAAGACGGCAACCGCCATACAGCAGATGCTGGCAGGAGCGGGCGATGCAGAGGGCGACGCAAAGGACGAAGATGAAGAGGCTGCACTTCCAGCGACCTTGAACGCGGAGGCCTTAACAAGCGAAACATTGGGGCAAGACAACACCGCGCCGGGTACTAGCTGCCCACCCTGTTCCCATAGCGCTCCAAATGTGCCAAGCACCACGCCGCAGCTCCCCGTCTCGTCGAACCGCGCCCACTCGCCCACGCCCTCCGCATCGCACACGCCGCACAGCGCTGATCGCCGGCGCAGCAGTGACAGCCGCAGCCGCAGTCGCAGCCACCACCACACCGAGCCGGACATCATCGCCATCCCCGACTACCTCAGAGCCTACGTGCTGGAAGCATCGGGTGAGGCAGCAGTCGAGGGCGAGAATGCGGAGAATGATTCGGTCAAGCGAACGGAGACTGCAGCAGTGGCGCAGGGTGATCGCAACGCCATCGACGAAGGGGGAGAGGAAGAGGAGGATGACGATGCGACGGTGATCGTCAACGCTGACCGCGGCGACTCTCGCTCTGTCAGCGCCGGCAGCACCGCCAACGGCATTCTCCGCTCCGTCTCCCGCGCGAGTGAGTGGATGACACACTCGCACGCGGAGAGCAGCCACACCTCCCCGTCCTCCGCCCAGCCAACTGCAGAAGCGTCAACCAGCGTTGGTGGTGGAACTGCTGGCGGCGGTGGTGGTTTAGGTGGTGGTGGTGGTGCGGGTGCGAGCAGCAGCAGCGGCAGCGCGGCTCGACTGCATGGCCTCCACCCGTCCTCGCACAACGCAGCGCACAGCATCATCGCCCACCACCGCTTCGACAGCGAGGTCAACTTCAACGCCCCGTCCTCACCGTTCAAGCGGGTCATCTCCAACTCGTCGCTGCGGTCCTCCTCGCTCATCGGCTCACCCGTGCAGACGCAGCAGCAGCAGCAGCAGCATCAACCACTACCACAGCAGCAGCATGCGCAAGGTCTGGTGCGGGCGCAGGGCTACACGACCTGCAGCGTCCCCAGCCAGCATCTCCACCACAGCAGCCGCACCGGGGAGCGCTCACCCGACTCGGCGGAGATGTCGCCCGCGGCGGTGGCGGCCTACTCCCGCAGCACGAGTCTGCTCCGACGGCCGCACCGACTCGAGGTGCCCATCAGCCGCACCCAGTCCCTGCGCCGCGTGCCCTCCTCCACCTCGCCCGAGTCCATCGCGTGCGGCAGCCCCCACATCAGCAGCCACGCCGTCTCCCCGGCGACGTCGACAACAGGCGCCGGCGTCTCCACCACGCAGGTGCCGGTGACGGCCTCGTCGAGCGGGCACGCCTTCACGGCCTCCGCGCAGGGCCCGGCGTCGTTCCCGGTGTTCAAGTCGCAGAGCAGCTCCTACCACCAGCGCCTCCACAGCGGCAGCGGCGTCGGGGCGTACGTGCAGGGCGGCCCGGCGCTGGCCAGCTCGCCTCCCATCGGCCTCTCCACCAGCGGCGCCGGCGACTCCCCACACTCCTCCATCGCCGGGCTGCACTTCCAGCGGGTCATCTCCGTGGACAGCGAGAATGGCGGGTGGCCGCCCGGGTCGCTGGCCGACTCGCTCGAGATGAGTCAGCTGAAGGTGAGTGCGCTGGGCGGCCGGCTTGGCGGGGCCCTCGTCTACAGCACCAACGTCACCCCACTGCCGGCCCCGCATGAAACGGGTGCGCCGGGGCATGCGTTCACAGAGCTTGTCGAGGTGGCCGGAGGGGGAGGGGGAGGGGGGCACGCGTCCCCGGCGGCGTGTGCGGACACGGGTGCGACCTCCACCGCGTCCTCCACCGTCTCTAACGCACCGGCAGCGCATCGGCGAGGGGACGCGGCCTACGGCGGAGGCCAGCAGAGTCGTACCGTCGTGCCGGCAGCCGCAGCTCGAGGCGGCGTTGTGTCGCCTGTCCGGGCCACCCCGCCTGCAGTAGCGATGGTGGGCGCAGGTCTGGGCTCCAGTGGGGCGAGTGGAAGTTTCAAAGCCCCAAAGCTAGGCTTCGCCGCGCACTCGAGACCGCCGTCCTTCTCCTCCGTCGCGTCCTCTGCGCTCGGGGCGTCCACGCATGGTCAGCAGCCCCTGCGCTCCGCCACACCCAACTCGAACTCCCTTCGTGGCGGTCCCGCAGCGCCGTCGCCGCTGCCTCCGAACTCGTACACCATCAACGCAAAAAAGCTGAAGGAGTTTTTGCAGTGCGTGCGCGACCTGACGCAGACCGACTTCAGCGAAGAGGAGTTCGACTCGATGCGCCTCTTCTACTTTTTGCCCGGAGTTTCTCTTGTCAAGTCTGCCAGTCGAGGTGGCGCGGAAACAGCTGACAACGCTGCCACAGCAGCCGCAACACCAACAGCGGCGGCGGGGAAGGACGAGCCACCGCTGCCACTCTTCGACGGTGGCGAGCGCGTTCCCGTGCGCCTGTCAAAGCTCGACGTCTTTTACTCCCTGGTGATTCGGAAAGTGAAGGAGGTGTGCGACAATATTGGCATCTCGGCAACGCCCTTTCTCTCTGTTGCGTAGGGTTTCTTGAAGAGCGGGGGGAGGTGGAAAAACGAATTTTTTTCATTATGCGGGCAGTTAAAGCGTGTTTCTCTCCCCCTCTCTCACCCCCTGCGCTGCTTTACTGCCTTCCAATAGCTTTTGCACATTTATAAGAAAGGTGCATTCTAAACTTGAACAATGTTCGATGTTTTGTTTTTCGGTATTTCTCGAAGGGTCTGAGGCGCTCGGAGAATTCAAAGTTTGAGCACGTCTTCTTTCTTTTTTTTCTTTGCACTTCCGTCACCTTACTTCCAGAAACCTTCGACGCATTTGTACTTTCAGCTTCGAAGAAAGTCTCTTTTTCTTTTCTTCCCGTTTTCTCTGTTTCTACAAATGCATTCTCTTTATTGAGCCACCGCACCCTTGAACACCAAAAAAAGTTGTGCTCATTGCAAGGCTTAAAAAAACGCTAAAAAGAAACATTGATGGTATAAAGCATTTTTCATTCTGAGGTTGCTCTCTGCGCCAAAAAATGGAGTGTACAGGGCTTCTTCAGCGAGCAAACCCTAGTTTGTTCTCTGCGGAGCAACTCTCTCACTGAAGTGTATCGGCACTGACGCGCTCCACATTTTTTGCTTCACCTCGGCTCTTGCTTGCAGTCCTCATTTTTTTATTATTGCTAAGATATGTAAAAATAAAACAGTATGGCTTTTCGACTTCTTTTCACGTTTTCCATCGTCCTCCCCGTCTCTGTTGTTGGTTTTGCTTCTTACTCCTTCATTGTATCATCCGACCTCGTGTGCTACAGAACAGCTACGAGCCTACAACAATGTCTGCCCGCCCGTCCGTGAGCGT
>JASAOP010002426.1:0-21295 GCA_030849055.1 Crithidia thermophila | reverse complement strand
GCCCGCAGCGTGCACTGGGTCTACGGCGCCTCCGAGCACGACCTTCTCAGCGGCATGCCACTGCCCTACGAGGGTGTTGAGGACATGAACGCTGAGGTGGAGTGGGGCTTTTGATGATGTTGACGACATTATCGGTCAGGAGCTCAACTTTATCATCGGTGCTCGATATTCTTGAATGTCACTAGCAGCACAATTTGGTTTTTTCTTTGAGAAGATGTTGCCTAAAAAGGGTTTTTTTGATGTTCAGCAGTTACTAATTCAGAAAAATTAGTATTTCTCTTCTCTAACTATGCTTCGAAGCCGTAAAATTATTGGTTTTTTTTTTGTTTTTAATGTTCGTAATTGATATTGTTTGGTGAGATTTTGTCCTAGCGATACGATCCGAATCGGTGTCGTTGGCCAAAAGCGTCTATTCGCTCGCGTTAAACACGTGTTTTTAATTGGTCACCATTTTTTTTCTTTTCTTTTTTTTTTTCTGGTTTGAAATATAGCTCCCCAGTTCATAAAACTTCCCGTTTTCTTGCAGCGTTGTTTTCTTGTGTGGCGCTCGCAATTTTAGCTTCGTTGTTTTTTTTTTTTTTTTTGGAAGTTTCCTCTCAACGAATGCGAGCGGACCGTACTCAGATTAAAACGAGCTCGGCTCCCTGTATCGTTTCTTTTTCTTGTCCTTTTTTCTTTTCCCTATTTTTCGCTTTTTTTTGTGTTATAAGCTGATTACGTAGAGCGAGTTTTTATGCTTTCGAAGCTATTGGAGGCTACTCACAGTTTTTAAGGAAATCTATACTGAAATCGCGTTGTGCGGTCACCTTTGCTTTAGCATGTGCTGTATGCACATTGGCTTATGAGGGAACTGACAGTGGGCTCGCAGAGTAGCAATTGTCCAACAGTATTTGTCTCTCCGCGTACTCTTCTCTTTCTTTCCCGCTCTCTTACTTGCAAAACCTGTATCTGCTTTTGCCATCAACAGTGTTCCTACTTTACATAAAAGCGACTCGCTAACATCTTTTTGTCGCGATGCTGAATTCTGCGCTTTACGAGCGCACGCAGATTCTGATTGGTGACGAGGGCATCCGTGCCCTCCAAGGCACCAACATCTTTCTGGCCGGGACCGGCGGCGTTGGCGGCCACTGCGCGGAGGCGCTCGTGCGTGCCGGTGTGGGGTCCATCACCATCGTCGACCACGACGTCGTGTCCTCGTCGAACAAGAACCGGCAGCTCATCGCCCTCGACAGCACCATCGGCAAGAGCAAGGTCGAGGAGCTCGCACGGCGCCTGCGCGACATCAACCGTCACTGCTGCATCGTCGCGCTGGACGCCTTCATCAGCGCCGACGACGTCGAGGAGGTGCTGACGCGGCAGCGCTACGACTACGTCGTGGACTGCATCGACAGCGTGGAGTGCAAGGTGGCCCTGCTGGCGGCGGCGGTGAAGCTGCAGATCCGCGTCTACTCGTCGTGTGGCGCTGGGGGGCGGCTGGACCCGTCGCAGGTGTCCGTTGGAGATCTCTTCGACACCGAAAACGACGGCCTCGCGCGGGCGTGTCGAGCGGCGCTGCGGAAGCGCAACATCGGCCCCGGCGCCGTCACCGTCGTGCACAGCACCGAAAAGGGTATTCGCCCGCTGGAGCCGCAGCGGCAGGAGGCTGGTGGGCGTGACCGGGCGATGAATGGCACCATCAGCTACATGCCCCCGCTTTTTGGGCTGCTGCTCGCGTCGGCGGTGCTGCGATGTGCTGTGGACCCGGCCGCGCACGATGCGGCGGTTGCGCAGCGCAAGAAGCGTGCCATGAAGGAGCAGCAACGGCAGATGAAGAAGTCACGCAAGGAGAGTGCGAAGAAAGAATGAATAGTTAATACAGCTGCGCGTAGTTGCCTCTTTTTGTTGTTGTTGTTGTTGCCAAAGCGCATCACCTCGGCGTTTATTTGATGTAGAGCTATTGCTTTTTTTGTACCTTTTCTAACGGTAGTGTACTCGAGTACAACCGCTGCTGATCAACTAAACTAAGCCTTACATTTTTTAAAGAGAAAACAAAACTCCATTATTTATCTTACTGTCCTGCTTTGAAAGTAACCTAGTAAAAAGACATCCTTTTTAATGTTCTTTCGCAGGATCATGAAAACAGTTAACTTGCTTTTCCAAAATACTTAGCGCCTCACGCTTTTTCCCAGAAATGCTTTAAGAACATCGCCGATTCTTATGTGCATTCTGCTTCGATTCGGTTACACTAGTTGCCACTTTCATCTCACTCGCGGTTTGCTAGTTTTTGTTTTTTTTGTATTGCTTCCTTCCTTACTTGCTCAACTGCTTCGAAAGTTGTCTTCACCGTATCACTTCAGCATTTTGCTCCACATGCAGGGTGCCCGGCCACTCTCGCCAGGACGCACACGTGGTCGCGAATACCGACACGCGGCGGAGGCCCTCGCGCTGCCCAACGCTGAGGGGACAACGGCGGCTCCCGCGCCGGGTGAACACAGCGTGTGGTGCGACGTGCTACTCATCGAGCGCGGCTGCATCCCGCTGCTGGCCACCGGTGTTGTCGTGGTGCTGACGGAGAGCAAAGTTTTCTTGCGCATTGCCGCCACCGCCTTCACCTTTACCATTCACCTGCAGGACGTAGCCCTGCTGCGGCACGTCGCTCGCAAGGAAGTGGTGGAGCTGCATGTGCGACTGCCAACTCTGCATGTGGACGATGCCGCACAGCAGTCTGAACTGCCGCCGCTGCGGCTCTACCGTCTCACCTTGACGGAGCGACGCAGCGAGATGAGCAGCGCACAGCTGTACGACGCACTGCGCGACCTCCTGCCGTTTCCGGATCAGCGGCGCGCTGCGCAGGAGAGTGTGGAGGACGACGCCATTGCGGCGTACTTGGTGGACAATCCGTGCTCGATGCTACCGCATGATCTGCTGGCCCGGGCCGGCTTGCGTGAAGTCGAGTGTCGTGGAGAGAAGGTACACGACTCTCCGCTGAACTCTGCCTCGGCATCGTCCTCCTTCACTGGCGCGTCGCTGCCATTTGACACGCCTCCCCCGCTTTCCGTGCGTGAGATGGTGACCGTCAGCCCGCCGAAGGTTGTGCAGGCAAATAGTCCGCCTGTGCCGAGCTTTACCATTGTCACGCCCCCTCTTCCGGTGAAGGGAGGCAGCAGCAGCACCACCGGACACCTGCGAAAAATTTACGTGGCCCCATCCCCCGCTTTCTGGAGGCTTCCTCGGGAAGGAGCAGCGGAGAACGCGGTGCCGCGCGACGCCAACATGCCCGCGTGGTCGTATGATCGCGGTCCTACGAGCCTCCCGCAGAAGTTGCGGGCACACGCGCATCCGCCGTCTCCGCACCCGCACTCGACCTCGACAGGGCCCACAACTGCGGCACGACATCGAGAGGTGGTCGCAAGCCCGGACGTATCGGATGTCCGCCCTCCTCACGTCCACCGACATCGTCGACCAACGCAGGAGATGGTAGACATGAGCAGCCGTGAATCGTCGCTGATGGCTGGCGTGTGCGGTCTACGCCACGTGCATGCTTCGCCCTCTGCATCTTCCTCCCAAACTTCGCAGACCACCGACCGCACGCTGCGAGTCCAGTACGGTCCCATCGTTTCAGGGTAGCCAGAGATGATGAAATTGTTCCTGCGGCCGCGTTTGCGTCTTTGAGGAACTTCTTTTTTTCAATTGTCGAGTGTGACTTCGTTTACATTTTGTACTTCTTTGACTTTGTTATCTCCTTTTCTTTTCTTTTTTAGTTTTGGAAATCATTACCTGTACCTTTACAGCAAAAGCTGCCTCTCTTCTCCATCTCTCATTTTCATTACTTCTTTTTTGCAGATTCCTTACCTAGATCCTACACTCAAAAAAAAAAAATGTTAAAATTGTTGCTTCCAAAACTTTGATATGCACTGGTTTCTTATGACACGAAAAAGATTTTTGTGGACAAAGAAGCCACATTTACAAAACGAATTGAGACGCTTGATGGCCATCCTCAAACCGAGCTTGTCCCTGTCATATGTTTTCATTTTTCTTTTACTCTCCACATCTCTGTCTTTCTTTCTCACCAACGCTGTCCTCCCTTTGCAATGTTACACTTGCCGCACGCACTATCGGTTAGTAACACTATCTGTTACGCGCAAACTATTTTGAACATTACTTAACAGTAACTTGATTTGTTGTGTCACCTATTGAAATCTTTTTTTACCTTGTTTTGTTGTTTCTTCTTCCCTTTTTTTCTTCTTGTTTGTTTTTTCTCTTCACTTCAACAGTGCCCACACACTGTGTTGTCCTCGTTTCCTATTTCCGTTATTCATTACCTTACCCTGCTGTTTCGAGCTGCATTCTTTTTTTTTTTTTTTGTCTTTCTCTTTTCTTTTTGCTATTTGCGCCAGTGCTTAAGATTGGTTGTCATCAGAGCCGACCTCTCACAAAAATTGATAAAGCTCCTGCAGCGCCTGTTTCTTTCTTAACTAAGTTGCTTTTTTTTTCAATTTCTATATTTTAACTCTCCTCCTCACCCACTTCCAACTTTGTTTCTCTTCTGTTTACCACTTTGACGACGGAGTTGGGCTTTTGAGATCTTCTCCTCGACAATTCGGTGCTCTTTCTTTTTTTCACAATTCCCTTCACGCTTTTCAAATCTCCTCGGAAGTGCCTGCGCTACATCGATATAGAAAACGCTCACTTTTACAGTATACAAGATTGCAAGAAAGCCTGCCGCTGCCAAAACACTTTGAAACATAATTTCTTCTGTTGTCATCCACAACCCTCCTAAGTTTTGTAATTTTGCTTTTACCCGTCTGTTGCACTTCACGTAATAACAAGCTCGTTTGCGCGTTGACCCTCTGTAATCTCTACTCGGCTTCTCTCTCTCTCTCTTTTATACACGTCTGCGAGCCACAGTTGTTGCCAGCGAAAGCAAATCAGTGCAATTGACCTGAACTAGATTTTTTGTTTTTCTTTTCGGTTTGACTCAAATTATCTGTGTATACCACGTATTACAAGCGCTTGTGTGTTTTTGTGTCAACTGGAGCACACACAAACACACGCACCAGTCTGCTTCCTCGTTCGAGATAAGGGGGTGTTTTCTTAGTATCATCGTCCTCTTAGGAGCCCGAGTGGCAGTGGGTCACTTCCGTTCTTTTTAGGACGGCGCCGTGTGTTGCTCTGTTTTCTTTTTCTCTTTGCGACGCAAGCAAGCTGGTTCTCGCTGTTTCTTTCATTTTTTCTAGTCTGAAAAGGTTGCCCGCAGCAGCCTCTAGCCCTCTCTGTCTAGCGCTGAAAAAAAAAAAAAAGATTCTATCTTTTCTCTTTTTGCACTATATGGGTGTGGAATAATTCGAAGCAAGGAGGTCAACTTTCTTCTCCAGTATTTCTTTTTTTTTTCTTCATTGCAACTTAGGATTTAGGTTTTATATATATATAGCTATTAGTTTATCTACTTACTACACAATAGCACCGCTCT
Source organism: Crithidia thermophila (assembly GCA_030849055.1). Classification (NCBI taxonomy): domain Eukaryota; phylum Euglenozoa; class Kinetoplastea; order Trypanosomatida; family Trypanosomatidae; genus Crithidia; species Crithidia thermophila. The sequence continues at coordinate 15,846 of JASAOP010002426.1, read as the reverse complement.
ATTACTCTCAAAATTTTCTCAAATACGAAAACGAATAACGGCTGAAAGCTGGCTAAAGCAAGTGTAACAATTCGTAGCCGTCTCTACACTACATCCCCACACTAGCTTTACCCTTTTTTGTTCTCCCCAAAAAACTGCACATTTTTTTCTTTTTTACGTGCCAGACCCAGCTGCTCTTTTGAAGTCCAAAAAAAAATTATTATTATTATTATTATTATTATTATTGCGTGTCCCAACTAACACAACGGCTCTTCCTGTCACACTTTAATGCACCAAGACAAAAGTGTGAAAAGCGCTTAACTTTTGCTCTTTTTTTTTCTCAGTTTTTTCTGCATTTATTGATTCACTGTACTACAGTTTTTGTTATTATTATCATTACTCACTTGTGCGCCGCAGTCGTTTCCTGAGCAACAAAAAGGAAGACTAATTGCGGCTGTCGAAGCAAGTGTTAAGTTCTCTATTAAATATTTTTCAGCTCTCAGGTCGTAGCAGCGCATCCTAAATATTTTCTCAATATTACTGGTTTCCCTATTTACTTTCATTTTTTTCTTTTTTTTCTCTCAACTATTCACGGTCATCCATCTCGCAAAGCTAGTCCGGCAACGTTTTCTCCTTTTGCCTTTTTTTATCCCCGCCGTTCTAACTTCGCTTTGTAGAGAAGGAGTACTCTTTCCCTTTTTTTCTTTTTTCTTGCCTATTTACGAGTCCACTGCCGCTATTGACACTAACACTTTGTTCTACTTTCCTTCTCTACGACACGCTACAACATATTGTGAGAAGGTTTACTTATTTTTGTGCGGAATTCTGCAAGAAAAAAGAAAATATTCTGTCGTTATCCATCATCTTCATTTCCATCAGCTCTCAGTTCTTTTTATTTGTTGTTGTTATTTTATTAGCTTTTTATTATTATTTTGAACACTTTTTACTATTATTGTTGCCCCCCTTTTTTTTCTTCTGCGTGCGTATTTGTGTGCCCCCTTGCCAAATTAAAAAAAGGAATAACACGCAAAGTCACAGAACAACACCTTTTTTTTCTTGTTTTATGATCACCTTTGCGTTCTACTACTCGGACATTTGCTCTTGTTTTTCTTTCTGCTGCTATACACTCTCTCCTGAGTTGGTGTAATTATTGTTCCGTTATCACTTTTTTTTTCACATCTTTTATCTTTTTTATTGTCGTTGTAGCGAGGATCGTGACAGCCACCTTGCGGAACAAAAATAATAATTCTAGTACGAATGGATCGTTACAATGCGCGACAAACCTCTACCGTCTTCTCAGACGACCCGGCACCTGCGTCGCCGGCTGCGCAGCCCGTCGCTCCTCCGCCCAGTCAACACGCGGGAGAGAGCAGCAACGACATCCCTTCCGCGGCATGCGTGGACGTCAGCGGCACGCAGCGCTCGATCTCCCTCCTCTCCTCTCCTGACACCGACAAGAAATTGACGATTAGCGTCGCGCAGAGCTGTGCGGCCACCACCATCACCCCAGCAACCACCGCCGCCACCACTGCTGCGTCCTCGGCAGCGAATACGATCTACAGCGGTGGCAGCAGCAGCAGCGGTGGCGGTACGCCGTGCGGGGTCGGGGTGACGGCGGGCTGCCGCAGTTGCATCAACGACTCCTGCAAGGAGCAGAAGCGGGAGTACTTCCTCAAGCAACAGTGCCCCCTCACCATGGCGTGGGTCCGCATCGCCGGCAACGCACCATCGACCATGGCTACCTTCGAGGAACACGCCGCCAACTCCCTGCGCACCTCGCACTCTTTCACCAACCTGCAGGCCGCAGCCCAGCGGGGTAGCCAGTCCGCCTATCTGGACAGCAGCGCACGCCGTGGTGGTAGCGCGGCAGGGATGGACGAGACAGCGGCAGACGTAACGCACTCGGAGGCAGAATGCGTGATGCCGCCTCCGCGGTTCGGGCACACCGCCGTGCTGTACAAGGACTCGACGATGGTCGTCTTTGGTGGGAAGGCGAACGACGAGCACTACTACAACGACGTCTACGCCTACGACATCGAACTGCGGCGGTGGACGAAGCTGCAGGACGAGTACGTCGGAGAGACGGCAACAACAGCAGCAGCAGCGACGCCACCGCGACGGTCGCTGCCCTCTGCCCCTACGATGCCCCGCCTGGACTCTGTCGCGACTGCGCCGGATGTCGATGACAGCCCCGCCACCCCCCTCACCATCACCACACGCGAGCCCTCCACGCAGCACTCCGTCAGCAGAGCCGGGGACTCGGAGGGGACGTTGCAAGGGCAGCACGAGGGAGAAATAACGACGCCAGCGTGCACCACGCCGGTCACGGCGGCCCCACGTCCGCTGCGGCCCTGCGGCCGTGTTGGCCACGCCGCGTCGCTCTATCAGGACTCCATGTACATCCTCAGTGGGGAGCGTCAGGGGAAGTACTTCGACGACATGTGGACCCTCGACATGCCGACCCTGACGTGGTCGAAGGCGTGCGGGCTGCCCTTCTCGCCGCGCAAAGGTCACACGATGCATCTCCTGCCCGCCGCCTGCACCGCCACCCGCGCGCGCCAGGACATGCTGGTCGTCTTTGGGGGTTTGGTGCGGGCCTCGCGCGTGCACCCGCGTCCGGCCGACCCGGAACTGCCGCCACGCAACGCCGGCGAGCCCGACATGATCTGTGCGCCAACCAACGAGACGCTGCTGTACTACCCGACGGAGCGGCGGTGGTGTCAGCTCAAGACCTGCGGCGAGCAGCCGACACCGCGCTTCTACCACGTCTCGCAGCTCATCACCGGCACGACGCTGCTGCTGCTCTTCGGCGGCCGCACCGTGACGGCAGCCCCGGTCGGCGCCACGACGGCGGCCAGCGAGGGCTCCTTCATGAACGACCTGCACATCCTCGACGTGTCGACCGGCATGTGGCGGCAGATACGCGACATCACCGGGGACGTGCCGTCGCCCCGCATGTGTGCCGCGAGCGTCTTCGTCAACGGCAACTTCGCCGTGTTCGCCGGCGGCGGCGATGGCTACTGCCGCAGCGCGTACGAGTTTCAGCTCGGTGCCAACCGGTGGCGGCGGCTGTCACCGAACAACCAGCCCGCCTGCTCGCGGCCCACCGTGACCTACGCGAAGGACCGTCTTGTCTTTTTTGGCGGGTTTGCCCCGCGCATGGGGGTGTTGAACTGCACGATGGAGCTGTGCCTCGCCCCGCTGTCGTTGAGCAACAAGTGCCTGCTGTGGTGGAACCGCTGCGCCTTCGAGAAACACATCCGCACCTGCACCCAGAACCGCCTGCTCGAGAAGGAGGAGCGGGCAGCCGCGCTGGCGGCCGTGGCGCGCTGCGGCAACAACAACGGCAGCTGCGGCAGGCAAGTGACGCTGCACCGCGACGCAGCAAATGTGAGCTGCAGCCCGCTGCCGACGCCGCGGCAGTCGATGATGCACCGTGGCACGCGGCGACCGGCGCCGTTCCAGGCCCCGCCGTACGAGCGCGCGACGTCGTGGTGTGCCTCGGTCGGTTCGCAAGCAGGGCGACGGGAGCCGTCGCCAGCCTCGCCGAGCCCCTCCTACGCCCCGTCGTCGCCTGTGATGTACTCCCCGCTATCCGGCACCTCGCAGTCCGTGCAGTCCTGGCAGGAGGCGCCACCCCCCGCTAACCCAGTGGCCAGCGGTGGAGGCTCCTTCTTCTGCGCCTCAGCCTTTCGTGGCAGTCCCGCCTCCGCCGCTGCTGCTGCTGGGGCAGCGATGCGTCCAGTGAGTGCCTTTCCCACACGTCCCGATGTCGTCAACTCCGCGCACGTCAGCTGCACCACCGAAAACAACAACAACAACAACAGCAGTAGCAGCACCGCGCAGACGCCGCTGTCCTACCCCAGTCCGTGGACGCGGACAACTACCACGACAACAGCGACGTGTGCGGGGTGGCCGGTGCCCTCGTCGCTGGCACAGGACGGGCCGCATCACGCAGGCGCGCACCGCCATCAACATGTGACCAACGTCAACAACAACAACAACGGCGGCAGCAGCAGCAGCAACAACACCTCGATGAGTGCATGTGGAAATGCGATGCGGGCGTGGGCAGAGGGGGCGTCGTCGTACTCCGCTGTGTCGCCACCGTCGGCGGTGAGCAACGCGGCTCCGTCCCACATGCGTACTAGCGCTCCTTCAGCGGCGCATGCGGAGTGGCCACCCAACACCCGCGTGTCGCCGCGCGGACCGGCGGAGCCGACCTGCCGCATCGCGAGCTGCCTGCACACCGTCGGCAACATCGTCGCCGCCGCGGTGCCTCACTTCTACGGCACGCAGCAGCAACCACCGCCCCAGCCACAGCAGCAGCGAGGGGTAAGCATGGGTGGCACGTACAACTACAGCAGCGGGGCTGGCAGTGCTGCAGGTGTGGCGCAGACGTGTGCCTACGCACCCGCCCAGTCGCTCTCGGCGCGGTCCGCCCTCCGATCTCCGGCCCACTCCCACCACTCGTCGGCTGTCCGGCAACTTCGCATTGACGTCAACGCCCGCACACCGCCGTCGCCGCAGTTCGCCGACCGCAACAGTGCACTGCCCTCCTCACCAACCGCCTACTCCGCCGGCTACCACGGTACGGGCGGCGTCAGTGCCGTGCCAAGTCCGCTGTCTCAGCCGCCGTCGCAGTACCAGCATCAGCACCAACAGCAGCAGCAGTGGCAGCAATTCACACGCTTCAACGACTCCGCGTCGAGTCGCGCATCGTCGGTGCACAGTGCGCGGTCGACGTCGTCGGAGGCGGTGGCGCTGTCGCAGGTGAAGCAGTTGATCCGCCAGCTGGAGGGCCCGACTGGCCCATTTTTGTTTCGTGCTATGGCAGCCAGAATGCAAAAGCACAACGCGAGCTTAGAAAAGGCCTAGAGTGAAGCAAAGTGCTCTTTTTTTTCTCCTTTGTTGATCATACAACAGACAGAACACACAAGACCAAAAAGGTTGCGTACATGCCCTTGACGCAGTACACTTTCTGTCTCTCTTGTGCTTGCGAAGGACAGCCGACTGTTTACCCGCATTAAGTTAGTCTGTTCAGCTTATGAGAGCCTCTACTCTTATTACTGCTACTCCTATTTCACTATTATTATTATTATTATTATTATTATGGTTTTTATTACTTCTATTATTATTTTTATTGACTTTTTCCCCATATTTTTTGTCAATGAAAGAGGTAAACTCTTCAGCAAAAAAAAAGGTATTATTATTATTATTATTATTATCGACGCCAACAGCGCGCAGTGGAGAGGCAGCTGCCCTATTTCCAAAGTAGTGTTGTTATGAAGAAAGCTGCAGCCCCTACATGAGGTTAGAAAAGAAGTTTTATTCTGCCACCGTTACCGAATGCCATCACCGGCAATTTGCGTTTTTGGAGAGGTCTCTTTTTTTTTTCTGTCTTCATGCTTTGTGCAATTTTTTTTTCTGTCAATGTAAGAAAGACAAAAAAGAAAAAAAAACGATCCGGTCCTCATCAAAAAAACGTCTACTTCCCTCGATTAATCTAAATGATGGCTTGTGTAGGCGTCGGGTGTGCAAAGTTCTCTTTTGTTTACGCTGGGCTTGTGCTCTTCCGTTTATTCAGGTAAAGATCTTTTCCTTTGAGCGAAGACTACTTCCCAAGTCAAGGTCTTTTTTTTTTTTTGAGTCGATTAATGAGTTGTTCTTTCGCTTTGTTGACGCCCTTCTGATTGAGCGTTATGTCTGCTTTTTTTTTTCCTTTTTTTTTTCTATTGCCATGGGTATTGCAGTCGTGGTAATCTTTCGATTCCACTTTTTTTCCCTGTTCTTTTTTCTTGACCTTTTTTTAATGGTCCTGTTGACCATTGTCGAAACGCAGATGCAGGGAAGCTCAAACCAGTTGCTGTTAGGACGCTGCTGTTTACATTTTTCCCCGTTGAACGCTCCTCTGCTGAATCCTGCAACTTGTCATGCAATCCTCTATTGATGGACTTGACTTTATTACTATTATCACAGTTGTTTTTTTTTTTGTCCTATTTGTTGTTGTCGCCGATGTTGCCGCTTGCGTGAAACGTAGAACTATCTCAGCTTCTACGTTTTTCCAAGCCTCTTTTTCCCTTTTTTTTTGTCATCAAGGTTCTTTTTCTCTTCATATACTATGTTATGTTTTGGTGTCCGTTTCACTGTTGTTTTATTCGCTGAAAGAAAAGGGAAAATTAAGTGCAACTGTTAAACGCAATAAGCTTTCTGGAGAGAGAAGAGCAGTGAATCTGCTGCAAGCCGTAAAAAAAAAAAAAAAGCGCCTGATGCAGCTTTTCTTTTATTGCTGTTTTAAAAGCAAATTCATAGGTTAAGATGGGTGATACAGTTCAGCATGTGGCAGAGTTGTACCGTGATTCAAAGATAATTTTAGAGACTTTCACAGTCTACTCTTTTGACATGGGAGAGCTTTGACTGAAAAGGAAAGCTTCCTGGACACTGCTCAGATTTGCTTTTGACCACTGGCGCTGTGATAATCCTTTTATACTTTTGCAAAGGGGGAAAAAGGTAGCATTGCATACACATGTGTCTGACTGAAACCATACTTTAAACGTCCCATTTTCCCATTTTTTCCTAATGTATCTTCCTTTTGTTTTTCTCTTTGCTGCAATTAAAAAAAAAAAACGTTTGTTTTTTCCCGTCGGACACCTCTCCATGCACATCTGAAGCTCTGTGCTCATATATTTTTTTTCTGCCATACACCGTCGCTGATCTTTACATCATAGCAGCCTTTGCGAGTCCCCGACGATCAACGTTTTTTCCCGACGGCTGCCTTGCTTTCGCAACAACAAAACGACAAAGTTTTGATCTACAGATTCTTCGGTTCTGTAAAGCATAGCAGTCTTTTTCTTACAATTGTCAAATACAACTCAAAAACTAAATTGTGGATTGTAAAAGAAATAAAACCCTCATGTATTGGGATTTGCAATCAAATCCGATCATTTCCTTTTTTCCCTACGTAAGCAATCTTTCTTCTTTTTTTTTCCTTTCTTTGCGTTAGTGTGTGTGTGTGTGTGTGTGTGTGTGTGTGTGTGAAGGGGTGGGTCCATGTCCAGCCGCACCACCAGTCTGACTGGCCGAGGCTCTGACTCCTGCAGCCCCGCCTCCGCGGGTCGCGTGCCCAGCCCACCGCCTCCGCTCTCAACGCCCTCGTCCACGGCCGTCGCCGCCGCACCGTCGTCCTCTGCGTCTCCTGCCCACATTGAACAACTTCGTCAGAAACTGTCCAATGGGCTGCAGTCCCACCCAGAGCTGCGCGACCTGCTGGGCCTGTGCGCGGAGAGCAACGACTGGAGCGTGGAGGAGGCTCGACAGCGGCCGGACAGCATCACTGCCATGGAGCTGTTCCTCTTGCAGGTGCATCGGGTCCCCCTCGTGCAGTACTTCCCCAACCTCGTCACGATTAAATTTATGAACATCGGGCTCGAGTCGACCGCCGACTTTGCGCCGCTCACCCACGTGGAGGAGCTGTGGCTCTCCGACAACAACCTTCGCTGCGTGGAAGGGCTGGAGAACATGACAAAGCTGCGACGGCTTTTCCTGCAGGGCAACAGCATTACGTCGCTGGAGGGCCTGCCCCCGCTGCGGCACCTGCGAGAGCTGTGGCTATCCCGCAATCAGCTCACCCGGCTCACCCACCTTACACCGCTGCGAAAGCTGCGTGCCTTGTACGTGGCAGACAACCCGATTGCGGTGCTAGACAATGCCTTCTCCAAGGACATGACGCACCTGCACGACGTGAACCTCAGTGGGTGCCACATCGCTGACATTGCCCAACTCTGCTACCTGCAGCAGCTGCCCTGCCTGCGCAACGTGTGGTTCAGCGACCCCCTCTTTGGGGACAACCCGATCTGCCGCATGAGCAACTACACCACTCTCACTCTGGCCAAGCTGGACTCGCTCGACTGCCTCGACGGCGCTTACGTTACGGCGGAGCAGCGCACCCTGGTGGAGAGCATACTGGGGAAGAAGAAGACCTACTACGAGATGCGGCTGCAGCTGCTAGACGCGCACCTGGTGCTTCTCGCCCGGCACGCGGAAAAGTGTGCGGCGGCAGAGCGGGCAGAGACGGCGCACGCTCTCGCGCAACTGCACAGCTGCCTCGACCCTGTTGAAGAGGAGCTTGCAGAGCGACAGGTGTATCAGCAACCCAGCGCAGCCCAGCATGATGACGACACGGCAAACACCGGCCCTCTTTTGGGTAGCCGTGACGGGGAGCCTGCGCGGCCAGCGGTGGAAGCATCGCAGCTGGAAAGCCTCCGCATGGTGCTGTCCCGCGCCATCGGCACCTGCGAGATATGCGAGCAGAAAACGCTGCAGCGGCTGGCGCACGCCATCAATGCCGCGTCTGTCGCTGCGCTGCTGCTGAAGGAGCGGCTGGTCGTCGAGCTGAACACGGCCGGCAACGTGCGACTAGAGTCTCTGGCACCGGGCAGCGACGCCTACACGGCGGCGGCCGAAATGCTGCAAGACCGCTTTCACAAAGATCTCTTTTCAAGGGAGTTCGGCATCACAAGTGTCAACGTGACGGGTGTGCGCCGCGTGGTGAACCGCGGGCTGCGGCTGCGCTTTGATGACCGCGTCAAGGAGCTGCACGTCGACCTGGCCAATCCGCAGCTGCGAAGCCGATTTGTTGGGTTGTTTGGAGAGGTGCCGCCCACACTGGAGGGACAAAGCGCATGTCTGCAGCACGCCCTGCTGCGCGGCGCCGCCGCCGGCGCTGACGGCGACGATGATCATGAGTGGAGCAGCAATAACAATGGCAAGTCGCACCACACCGACGCGTCGTACCGGCCCACGCCGGCTGGGGAGGGCGTTCCGCTGACGGACTCCCTCTTCTACGCAGACGAGGCTCGCCTTCGACTCTTCAGCGAGGCCACCAGCGGCGCCGCGGCGACGGGCAGGCGTGGCTCAAACCCGGCAGCCGCGGCGGCGGCTCTTTCGCAAGTGTTCATCGACCGCACAGCTGGGGATGCCGTTGTCTGTCACGGACAGCTGGTAATGTACCGAACCTACCTCGGCAAGGCGGTGTGTGCTCTAGGGGGTGGGGGTGGTCGAAAGGAAAGCGTAGAATCCCCGCCGCAGTGTTTTCTTCGCGCTGCCGGCCCGGTGCCGGCCAAAGACTATAGCGCCGGCATCACCGCCGCGTATCGGCCCACACCCGAGATAAAGGGCCCTCGTTCAGAGTCAGCCGACGGTGTCGCGGCACCGCAGCCCTCCTACGTGTGGTACTGCTTCGACCGGGCTCTCGTGCTGGCGGACTGCGTGGTCGACTACACCTACCTGATACCCAGCTCTCCCTCCAAGCGTGGTGCGGCACCGGCGTCGCCCATCGCGCCGCCCGGAGTTGCCGCTGCGTTGAACGTGGACGTTGCCAAGGCCGTCGTGGCGGCGGTGTGCATGCCGGGCTCCACCGCGACGGGCGGCACCAGCGGGTCTGCCGAAGCCTGCCACGACGTCCGCGAGGATCTTCTGTGCTGTGCCACGCCGCTGCTGGAGTTTGCGCAATGGTGTGGTGACGCGACCGCCACCGCCATACCATCACCACCCCCACCACGCAACACCAGCAACGGCACCAGTAAAAACAACAACAATAACAACAACAACGGCAGTAATAGCGGCACCAGTGGTGGCGATCCGCACCAGCGTCGCCATCGGACATCATCAGTGCAGCAGGGCAATGGAGGGGAGCACAACACGCTAAAGATGGTCGCCGCAAAGGAGACAGCAGAGGCCATCACGCAGGCCACATCCGTGCTCGGTGAAGATGTGGTGATGCGTCTGTTACGTCCTTCCGAGCACAATTCCGCTGATGGCAGCCACGAGCTCGTGGCATCGCAGCCGCTGCAGCCCCACCACGTGGAAACCTACGCGGCGCGCATGCACGTGGAGGACCACAACTTGACCCTCTGCGTGCTGCGCGGGTTGGGCGTCACGGCGGTGTGGAAGGACTTCGCCTGCGCGCTTCTCGCGAACGTCACGACGCTGGATCTGTCGCACAACGTCATCGCTGAGCTGTCGTGGTTCGCGCTGGCGAAGGAAGCACCGAAGCTGCAGAAGCTGAGCCTGCGAAGCAACCGGCTCACCTCGCTGTGCCTCGACGGCAGCCGCCTTCCCGAGCTGCGGGTGCTGGATCTGGCGGACAACTCGCTGATGCATGTGGAGGACTTCGCCGCCATACGCGCAGCGGCACCGGCGCTCGAGGAGATGGAGCTGCGCGGCAACCCGATGCTGGCCCGCCAGGTTCGTGAGGAAGCGGAGGCNGGCACGTCGTCACGCCTGTCGCGGGCTCTCGCGTACCTGTCACGGCGCCTGCGCAGCCCTGCGGCGGCGGCGGTGGCGCTCTTCTCCATCGACGGCAGCTCCGTGCCTGCGCGGACGGCGCACGCTGCCATGGCGCAGTTGGAGCAGTGGGAGGCGGAGGAAACGTTGGACGACGTGCTCGCGCAGGAGATGACGACGATCGCATCTCTAAACGCGGGGAATGCGGATGAGGCAGTGACGCAGTGTCTCCACGAGTGTCAGGAGCTGTGCTGGAGCTACGCGCTGCTGGACGACGCACGCGGGCTTGTCTCGCTGCTGCCAAACCTGTGCCGCGTCGTCCTCCGCGGACACTGTCTGACGAACATCGACCCCGTCCTGCAGCTCACCCGTTTGGAGTTTCTCGACGTCGCGGAAAATCATCTGGGCTCGCTGCCGTGTCTCGCGGCGCTCCGCTCGCTCAAGGAGCTGGTGGTCGACTTCAACGCACTGACGAGCCTGCCCAAGGAAGCGGGCCCGCTGCCATCGCTGCGGCTGCTCAGCGCCTCCGGCAATCACATCACCCACGTCGACGCCGCGCTCTTCCTCGACGCGAGCCACAGCACCGCCGTGACCACGAACACCAGCAACAACACGAGCGGGGCGGGCCACAGCATTAGTCACTCCAGTCCCCCCACAACCACTTACAATACCAACAACAGTAGCGGCAGTGCCGGTGTGGCAGCGGTGGGAGACAGTGGCCGGGTGGGTCCTGCAGGTGTATCGACAACGCCCCAGCTGGAGGCTCTGCACCTCCTGCACAACGAGATTGCCGACATGAACGTCATTTACGCCCTGCGCGAGATCAGCTCGTTGCTGATTTTGAGTGTTGCCGGCAACCCTTGCACGACGCACGACCCGTCACGCACACCGCGGCCTGAGAGCAAGGATGCCAAGGCGGTGGGCGAGGACACGCGGCAGTACCTGATCCACGTCTTCCCGCAGCTGCGGGTGCTGGACGGTGGCGCCATCTCCGCTGCCGAGGGCAGCAAAGCGCGGGAAGTCTACGCCGGCAAGATCACAACCGACCTGCTCATCGAGAAGGCCCGTGGGCAGCCGGATACCTGGGCCACCGTGCGCAGCCTCAACCTGTCGCAGTGCACCCTGACGGAGATCAATCAGCTGGAGCCCTTTGTGGGGCTGGAGGTGCTGCAGCTGCAGCACAACATGATCGCCACCGTCTCCGGCCTGTCCGCGCTGCTGCGACTGAAAGCGCTGGACCTCTCGCACAACCGCATCGGCACCGCCGCGTGGCGCAGCATGAACGCGCACAGCAACAACGCCGCCTCCGCCGTATCCGGCACGGGCAGCAGCGGCACGGCGGCCGCGCAGCCGACGATGTACATCGCCCTCGGCGAGGCGCTGGCGCCGCTGAAGCAGCTGGAGTCGCTGTCGATCGAAGGGAACCAGCTGACGGACCTCGGCGTCTTGAAGCTGCGGCTGCCAAAGCTGAAGTTCCTCAACGCTCGCGGCAACGACCTTCAGTTTCTGCAGCGCGGCCTCGACTACCTGCCGGACCTGCGCGAGCTTCTGCTGGACCAGAACAAGCTGCGTGGCTTCTCGGCGGACTGCTTCGCCAGCAACAAGAAGCTGATGATTCTGTCGGCCGAGAACAACGCGCTGAAGTCGCTGGAGGGTCTGCGCACCTGTACACGGCTGGAGCAGCTTCGGCTCGGTGCAAACCGCCTGGGCGAGCTGCGGACGGCTCTGGCAGACCTGCAGACGTGTCCGCTGAGGAGCCTCGTGCTGATTGGCAACCCGGTCGCGCGCAAGAGCAACTACCGCGGCACCGTCATCACGTACTTTGCCCAGCTGACCGAGCTGGACCGTCGCGCCATCACCGCAGACGAGCGCGAGAAGGCGGCAACGGCACGGGTGACGGAGTACGTGGCGCCGCCCAATGTGGTGATCGACATGGACTTTCTCACCGCTGCCGGCACTCCGCCTGGGGGGATGTCGCTGCAGGGCGTGCACAACAACAACAGCAACAATGGAAATGGTGTCGGTGTGCTGGGCAACGGTCTTGGCGGAGGTGTGGCAGGGGTCGGTGGGACAGCACTGCCGAGCCGCAGCCGTCTGTCAAATCCGTCCGCGGCGATTCCGAACGGCGTGCGGCGCGGCGGAGGCACCGACCGCTTCAACGTCAATGCACGCAGCAGGCCCTACCGCCGCTGATGCTCGCGGTGTGAAGAGGAAAGAGAGGGAGAAAAGGGAGCTGTGACCTGAATACGGCATCTGCGCTTTGAGCGTAATACTTGTTACATAATAATAAAACGTTTTTTTTTTGTCACAAGTTTTTTCTCCTTACTCCGATTTGTGACGGGAAAAAATATGTAAACTAGAATTTTGGGTTTTGTTGTGAACGAAAGCAACGACATTGTATTAAATTTTAAAAGAACGCAAATATTGTGCAGCGCAGTTGTCGTGTGGTTTGCACTGCTCTTTTGTTGGTCTTTTAAAAAAAAAAATAATGTAAGACGATAAAACCCGTCAATGTTTTTTAATGATGACGGAGAAGATCGTTGTTGTCAAATCACGTAGCTGGGCAACAGGTTTTTGGCGTGCATCAGCTCAGTTTTAGGCTCATTTTATTGTCTCAGTGCGTTACACGTCTCTTCATTGCTGTTAAAAAAAATGTCTCTTTTGAATTCCCACGTCCACCTTCGTCTCTCTTTTTACAAGTGGCGATTATCATAAACTGTTCGCCTTCTGTTTTTTCGGCCTTCTGTACGTGTAGTCACTTCATCAAGCAGAAACTGCAAAAAAAAAAAAATGGACAAGGCGAAGACATTGGAGGTGCTGCGGGGCATGAAGTTCATGCAACGCAAGGAGGAGGCGAAGCGCAGAGCCACCTTCGAGGTCGCCCAACGGGAGCAAATCGAGCGGCAGCTGCACACGGAGGGCGGAGCAAGCAATGACGGCAGCAGCAGCAGCGGTGGCGCTGGCCTTGGCACATCCTCGCCTCACAACCGACAGAGCGGACCGGCACGCGCAACCATCCTCTACGACGATGCCTTTCCCATTGGTGGCTACGGCGTCGCGCGGCGTGCGTACACGGAGGCGTTGGGAGGCCCTCGCAGCGGCGCGACGGCGGGCAGCGCGGACGACACGACGGAGTCCCTCACCACGGTGGAAGGCGCGGTGACGGCAGCGAGTAATGTCGCGGAGTCCGGTGACAAGACGGCCCGCGACCGTAGCGCCGACAGCTTCTCGGAGGAGGAAGTGGAAGATCTCTGGGGCGGTGAGGACGGCGAAAGCGAGGACGACGCCGACCCTACCGCTGCCCCGGGCAAACGTGCATCCCCCGCGAAGAAGGTGGCTGCGTCGGGTCAGCGCGGTGGGCGCACGGACGGGCGCTTCACGGTTCAGTCCGCCGTGCGGGCCCCGAAGCTGCCGCGGCGGTTGGAGGAATCCGTAACGGAGGAGGAGCGGCAGCGGAAGCGGCGGCGGCGAGAGGAGGAGAACGGGGATGACGCGGGCTACTACTAAGTGTCAGCTAACTCTCACTATCTAAAGCAATTCTACTAAGCGTTTAACAAAAACAAAAACAAACTATGAATTGCAATCCTGCGAAGTTTTAAAATTGAAATACTTAGAATTTTGAGAATCGCGATCGATACGGGTAAAAAAAAAATTTGCGCTTGGTGTTCAGCTAAAATGGTCGCAAGCTATTGACATCATATTACTTATCCTATATCTTTCACCATTAGGAAACAAATGCATGTATTGTTATACTATTTTTTCCCCTAAAAACTACACTTTCTATTCTGTCTTAATTGCAACTCTTTGACCTCTTCTTCTTTTCACTATCTGACAGCTAGACACAATAATCTCTACCCCGGCGACTATTCTTCCGAGTGCTTTTCATTCCCCGCTTTCAATTTTAAATTATTTTTTTTTTTGCTTGTTCTTCTCCTCGAGGACACCATGGAAGAGCAGCGGGCGCAGCAGGAGCAGCAGATGCGCGATGACACCGCCGTCCAGCGGCAAGCAGAGAAAGACCAGGTCACCGCAGAAAGTAAAAGCCGCCTTGCGGATGCCGAGGCTTTCGATTCCGTGCGGCAGGCCGCGCTGACCATGTTCAAACAGCGCACCAAGGACCTCACGCGGCTGGCCCACGTCGAAGCGCAGTCGCAGAGCATTCAAACAGAGCTACAGGAAGCGCAGGCGCAGGTTGCGGAACTCTCCGCACAGCAAGCCTCGCTGGAGGCCATCGTGGAAGACGAGCAGCAGCGCCTCCGTCAGCGGGAGGGCTGCTTGTCCGATCTGCACGGCGCGCTGGTCCAGGTGGATGAGGAGCAGCGCTTGTGCACGCGCCTATATCAGAACGCGGAGTCTGTGATTCATGACGCGACGGCATTCATTCAGAACTTCACCGACGCGGAGGGGCGGCTTTTTCAGCTGCTGGCGAAGGCAAAGGCGCGGGTGAGTGGCCGCAGTGCACGCGAGCTGCAAACCGTGCTGGCGCAGACACAGCAGATGACAGCCGGAGCCGCCGAACAGCATCAGCGTTTATGTCACGGTGGCGTCACCTCACCGCCCGACAAGGCGGCGGGGTGTGGCGAACATGACGTGCCAGTCACGGATGGCACGGACAAACAGGAAACGGAGCTGACAGTGGTGCACACCCTCAGCGAAGTGGTGGCCCAGTGGGCGTCCCAGGCAAATTCGTGGAGTCGTCATGAGGAGCTTCAGGAGGTGGGGCGCCTTCTTCATCAGATTTCTCAGATTGTGGGCACCGTGCGGAACATGCACGAGAATGACGACGCAGAAAAGGAAAACGAGGAAACGGACAGTTCTGAGACGACTGAGGTGGCTGACCTGTCGTGCACAGTTCAACGCCTCCGCGACAACGTTGACGTCGTCGATGAGATGTTTTTCAACAGAGAGCAGATTGCGAAAAGCGTGGCGTTGGGCCAGACCACTGACGCTGTCGAGGCACCAGTTGTACCAGCAGAGAGCTCCGCTTCGGTCAGCGGTCGTTGTGTGACACCTGCGGTAGTCACGACGGAGACATTTGCCACCACTGTCGTCATGACTTCACTGAGCGAAGTGCCCCCCGCCTTTAAACAACTGCAATGCACGTGCGCAGCGCGCGACTTCTCCATTCCCGCTGAACTGCACGAGGCTGTCGATGGGCTGCAGCAGATGACAGAGGAGTGGGTATCGCTGTTGAAGGAGAAGCAGCGCTATGAAGCACTCGCAAAAGAGGCAGAGCGGAGCGCGTACACGATGGCCTGCGCCGAGCACCAACTCTCTGAGACGCGAACGGCGCTGCAGCGCTTGTGCGCGTTGTGCGACGCGGCCGCCGACGCCTGCGTGACGCAGCGTGCCCAACTTCAGGATGGCAAAGAAGTGGAGCTGCACAACTACACCGAGGCGTGGCAGAAAGGTTACAAAACGCTGGCTGCCCAGCAGGCGTCTTTGGATGCCGTGCGCCGAACCACAGAGGCACGGCAGCGGGAGGCGGCGCAGACACGCGCTGTACAGACCGCAGAGGCGGCGCAGCACGCAACGGCGATCGCAGCTCAGCACGCCTTGCTCGACGAGCTCCAGTGCTCGCACGCA
>JASAOP010002425.1:0-21054 GCA_030849055.1 Crithidia thermophila | reverse complement strand
CACCACGTTCTCGTCGTCGAGGGTGAAGTCGGCAATGTCATCTTCAGACATGGACTAAATATTCCAAAGCAAAAAGTAGGGACAAAGATAAAATAGTAGAAAACCTTTTTCTTTTTGAAACTCTACGATCACTAGATGAAAGAACAACGGCTGAGATGCAAAAGAAGAAGCGAGGAGGCGTGAATAGCAACAGCAAAAAGAAGGAGCGCTTTGAAAAAAAGAAGCTTTAACAAATCTCACTGCCACGTCACCATATCGACACCGAAACCGAAATAACAACAACAACACTAGAAAAAAAGAAAAAAAAAAACGATGCTAGCAAAAAGCTCGACCAGAAAGTCAAGGCTCAAAGTCACTTCCAACACGACACATTCGGCAAAAGGCAAATCAATTAAAAAGGTCTAGCAGAGTGAAGAACAACGAGGAACACACGCAGTAAAACAAAATACCTTTTTTTTTCCAGAACAGGCAGTTGAGGGTGTCGCAACGGGGTGCAATTATGACGTTGTTAAAATTCTTAGTTAAGTAATTAGAGAGCCAAATGAATGGAAGAAAATTTAGTGAAAACGTGACAAAGCAAGGTGCAATTGATTGTCAGTTTGAGCCTAAAAGGTATAGAAGCTGAATTCGGAAAAAATAAAAGAGTGCAGAAAGAAAATCCTTACACGAGAGCATCAGGATTTCGTGTTTTTTTTTTTTAAATATAAAAGAGAGTGTGATTTAGAGGAGGAAAGAGAAAAATGCAAGAATGTATTGAAGTAAGATATAACACCTTTTCAAAAAGAATATCTTCCAGACTTTGAATCACTTAAAAAAACACCTTGCACCTGCTCTTTCACGGATAGAAGCATCTTTCTTTCGCGTGCTTTCGATTTATTTGAAGTATAAAATACTGTAAACATTGTGCTCTGTTCTCCTTTAATAGAAGCGAGCTAGTTTTTGTGCAGCCTAATTTCTTTGTTTTGTCATTTGGTACATTGTTTCATTTCGCCGTTAAACAAGAGTCAGCACTAACGTAAATTTAAGAAAAGGTCTAAAAGTCGCCATTGAAAAAAAAAAAAAGGGTGAAATCTAAGTAGTAGTGAAAACAAAGAATATAAGGGTAAAAAATTCGCTGCTGGGTACAAATGGAAAAGAAAAACTACCGTAGTAGTTCACCAGCACTAAAAAATCTAACGAAAAACTAAACAATGAAAAACGATGGCTCTAAAAAAAAAAAGAAGAATAGTGAAAAAAAAGCACTTTCAATTAAGTGAAAGGCAGTTCATCTTTTCAATGCTGTCACGCTTTGAGATAACTGTCTTGCATCAATTTTTGTGTTTCAGGCACTCTAAGAAAAAAAAATATAAAAAACCTTTTCTAGCTCTGGGTATCCTCCGTCAACAGCTGAAGAATCACCACCAAATATCCGTACACGCACTGCCGAATCGGCACGTCCACCTGCGGCACGCCTTCCGCCGTCGTCGCAGCCGACTTCTCCGCTGGTTTGTAGTTTGCCACCTTCGCCTCCAGCCGCTGGATGTCCGCCTGCACCTTCTGACGCCGGTCCGCTGGCCGCACCGCCGGGTCCTTCAACTTCTTCACAATTGCCTGAATAGACTTAAGGAACGTGTCCGGCAGATTCATGGCACGCAGGACCACGTCGAGCGATTCCTGCTGCTGCTGCCGCCCCTGCTGCCGTGCGGTGGTGGAGGCGCTCTGCATCCACGAGTGTTCCCGCCGCGTTGCCTCGTCCAGCTTGTTCTTGGTGGCCTCCGCGTCCTTCTTCAGCTGGTCGTACGCCGCCTGCAGCTCGGTGTAGGCCGTTTTGTAGTTTAAAATTTTTCCCGATGTCGAGGACGCGGCACTCGTGGCGAGGCCCAACGCGCTCCGCAGCTCCTCGACCTCCGCCTGGAGCTTCGCGCGAGACTGCTCGGCGTCGCTGAGGCGCACCTTTTGCTTGTCCACCTCGTGCTGCAGGACCGTGATGGTCTGCAACATCTGCTCGTTTTCTTTGATCAGCGCGACGGTGGCCTCGTCAAGCTGAATGTTCGGCAGCGGGCTGCCGGAGGGGCTGCGCATGAGGGAGCGCGTTGTCTGCTTGGCGGAGGGGTTGGTGCTGCTGGTGTTGACGGGCATAGTGGCCATCGGCGATGGCTCACGGCGGTTGCGGCTCATGACGGAGGGCTGGGCCGCGGTGGAAGTGGGAGCACTCTTCTTCATTTTGTATTATCTTTCGAAAAATTGTTTTTGTTTTTACGAAGATAGCGGTGGTGCTGTTAAAAAACACCATTAATGGGAAAGGGAAGAGGAAGGAGAATGTAAGAGGGAGAGAGAGAGAGAGAGAGAGTATTCTGTTTGTTCGCTGTAATAAAATATAAAGCTTTCTGGCTTTGCAAATTGATATTGGGGGAAAATAAATACTAATGCTCCGAATTTAAATCACAAGTTGTATTTCGAGCGAGCATGCCATGTGAGAAGTGCCCTGTTAAGAAAACGGCCTGCTGCGAGTAGTCAGAAAAGATGCATGCCAACATCGAAATGTTGCGCGGTGACAGGTGCTTTCTAAAGCGCAGCAGTCTCCTCTGCACCAGTGCTTGCATGCTTCCAAACTGTAATTCATACCCAAAAAACATTTGCATATACTTTTTTTTTTGTTTTGGCGCAATGTGCGCGAAAGAAGAGTCTCATTTTGACGATAATGTATAAAAGTAAAACACACACACACACGGAGAACTGAGAAAAAAACAAATAAACAAGAGTTTCTAGGTTTTGCGGTGCGAGAGTTCCGAAGCTGTGAAACCAGCTTGTCATGCGAATTGCGACGTGCACTACGCAATTAACCCTAGCGGTACAAAAGAAACAATGTCACGTCTTATTGACCCGATGACAAACAAACAGAGCAAGGGTACACACTCTACACTAAAGGCACAGAATGATGGTAGAAAACAGAAATAAAATCAGCAACAGTCAAGGCGGAAAACAAAAAAGGAGCGTTGCCATGCGCACAACGCAAAATTGAAAAAAAAAGGAATTGAGAAGCGAGAGGAGCAAACCGCATGCACCGTTTACAATAAAAAACTTAGAGCCTTTGAACGACCTCCTCTTCCAAAATGAAAGCTTTGCAAAAAAAAAAAATAGGAGAAGACGATCAGGAAAAAAGTAGTACAGAGAGAAAAGAAAAAGGAGCTGCAATTAAAACTGAAGGTAATAACGGAGCACCAGCGCATGAACCAAAAAGAAATTGAAAATGACAATTCACAAAGCGACAGGCAGTATCATGGGAAATGAGGAAAGCGTGGAAGATGTCAACAACTAGGAAAAAGAAAATGAGAGTGGCAAGAGGAAACGATGAAGAAGACAAAAAAAAGGATCAACAACAACAATAAAATACCAACAAAAGAAAAACCTTGAGCCTCAACAAAAATCTCGACTACGAAAAAAAAAAAAAGAAGACTTAGGTGAGCGGAGCATGGAAGGTGAGAGATGAGAAGAGAAAGAGAGTGTCCCACTGTGTTTTCATCGTTGTACTTCGCATTTCACATTTCAAAGTTGAGCAAGTGTTCGCCCACATTCTTTTTCTCACCCTCTTTTCCACTCTCTTTAGTGCCACTGACGCGGGTGATCCGCCACCGTGGACGCCTTCCACGCTCCGGGCGGCAGGCAGACGTGCGGAGTGGAGCCCGCACGCGCCTTCCGCTGCAGCTGCTCCGGCGTCTTCCACGCGTCCATCGGCAGGCACTGCCGCGGCCGCGACATGTCGATGCCCGGCTTCACGTTGCGAGGCGTCGTCACCGGAGCAGAGTAGCGCCGCTGATCCCCGCCGTTGTTGTGGTTGTTGTTATTTCCGTTCGCGGCACCGCTGGCCCGACGACTGTCTACGCCGCCTCCGTTCTGGAAAGGGGACGAGGTGCGGCGCGCGGCCACGACGGGAGACCGGTAACGCCGCTGCGCCGCCACGACCGTGTAAGGGTCGCGCATGTGGTAGCGCGTCTCTTTCTCGCTGACGGACGCGAGGATGGCCTGCTGCCGCTGCTTCTCCGCCTCCTCGCGGCGCTGTGCCGCCGTCGTCATGCGCTGCGCCCGCAGCGAGCTGCGACGGCCGATCTCCGCCTGCCGCTCCTTCTCGCGCTCCTGCAGCAGGGCGTAGTGCGCCTTCTCCTTCTCTAGCTCGCTCTCCACGGCGGCGTTCTCGCGGATGAGTTCGAACTGCGCCGACCGCTCCGCCGTCTCCTGGCGGTGCCACTCGTTCTCCATCATGCGCTCCACCGCCTCCCGCTCTGCTGCCGTCATGGAACCGGAGCCGCGCCGCCCCGCACCACCACCGATGCTGCCGATGGTGTAGTTCACCGAGCTGGCGCGGCGCTCGGCGATGTTGCGCGCCGACCGCACGGTGGAGGAGCAGCGGCGGTAGTGCTGCTCCCGCACTTCCGCATCCTCGGCGCTCAGGGCACTGAAGGCGTAGGACTGACCCGCGCGACTGTTCGACCGCGGCGAGAGGCCGGCGGTGGCGCGCGGCGTCGTGCCGCGGCTGCCGCGACGCAGTACCTGATTGGAGGGGCTCGGCGCAGCCGCACCGGCGCTGGCGGACGCGGTGCGGGGCATTGTCAGCGCGGGCACGTTGCCGGCGTGCGCGGGGGCTTCAGCGCGCACCTCGACGGCCTCCTCAGCCAGGTGGTCGTGGTCCAGCGGCGGCACGGTGCCTTCACGAGGGGTGTGCTGATGGTCGTCCTCTTCTTCCTCCTCCTCTGCATGGTGTCCCTCCTGCGCGTAGGTGTCCGCGTGTTCCGGGTCTTCCTCCGCTGGTGCGTGCACCTCGTGTTCTTCTTCCTCCTCCTCTTCTTGGTGTTCCTCGTCTTCGTACTGCTGCTCTGCTTCTTCTTCTTCTTCCTCGTGGTGCTGCGGTGCGTCTTCCTCCTCTTCTTGCGGCTGATCGGGTTCGTGCGCGGCGTTGCTCACGTCGATCGGCTCATGATCGCCGGCCTCGTCAGCCGGTTCGGCGTTTTTCCGGAAGAGAAACATTTTGCAAAGCTTTTTTTTTTTTTTTTGAGACTTGAAAAAAAGCCGGATTAGCTGAAGTTGCTGTTTGCTCTCTTTTTGACCAATTTGACGGCAGCGAAGGCAATGAAGAGAGAGAGAAAAAAATAAACAAATAGAGTGCGATGATGAAAGATGAAAAAGAGAAATTCTACGTGTATCTTTCAAAGTAAAAAGAAAAAGGGTGACGACAATTGTGAGAGAGACGAATGTAGAAAATAAAGAGACGACAGACAGCGCAGCAAAAAAAAAAAAATATAAAGCAGGTGCAACCTTTCTCCACCTTTGGCAACTCGTGCAACATCGCAAGCAATCCCACAGTAGTGTATTACCAGCAGCTGCTCGAAGCATTTAACACCAATTTCTAAGTTTACCCTCCGTCGCTGAGCGAAAACAAAAAAAGGTTTCAGGTCGTCGGATGACGGCAGCGGTCTCGCAAAGAACAAATAGTATTACGTTAATCTCAGATAGCAACTTTTTTAAAGACCACAACAAGCAACCCCAGGGGGCACATAAACACACACACGCGCAGTTCTTGGAAACTTTAATGATGCTAGCGCGACGTTGACGCATCTGGGTTCAGTTAATATTTTTTTTTGTCTAATTTGAATGTGTTGAAGCCCAACGGCGAACGTAAAACTAAGCAACCTAGAAAACCCTACAATCCACACGCACTAATAGACGCACGAAACTACTAGCAAGACAGATTATTACCGTAAAGCTCCTGCTGTTTCTCAACGTCATCAAAACCAAAAACAGGCAGAACGAAAGAAAAGCTCAAAGTGGCCAAGCATGCGAAAAAAAAGCATTTGCAATGTCTTCCGACCACGCGCCATAAAATTCTCTCACTCGGAACGTTGCAGCGCTGATCAACGTGGCAACAAACGCAGAGGAAAACAATATTTAGCAACAAATGCCATGAGGCAAGGCGCTCACTTGCCACTCTCGGCCCGTGGATACAACTATAGCGAACGCCATCCAAAAAAAAATTTGAAACTGGCGCATTTGTTTTCAAGATCCTCACTATCTTAGTGACACAAAATGAAAAAAATAAAAAGGAATTGGAAGAGAACGTAGCTGTCTATAGACCTTTTAACACAAGACAAAAGAAGAAAAATTTACACGTTGCGCGCAAAACCAGAGTTGAAGTGCAGTGCCTGTGTCAGGAAGCGGTGCAGCATCAGCGACTCGGCTGGGTCGAAGTCAACCGTCCACTCCACCGTCTCCTCGTGCACATCGGCGCCGTCCACCGTCTGGCTCTGCCCCGTTGTCGGCTTCATCGACGTGCAGTGCAGCGTGTAGCTGTTCTTCTGCCCACCCTGCGTGTTGGGCGTGAAGGTGGCATTCGTGAAGCGCGACTGCACCTCCACCTTCTCCATGCGGCCCTCCAACACACCAAGAAAGCGCGCGACGTAGACAGGCGGGAGGGTGACCGTCACCACTTTCTCCGCGCGGTTCTCGCGACGCGTGTTCGGCTCGGTTGGAGCAGACGTTTCCCGCTGGCGGTGGTAGTCCAGCACAATAAAGCCGTCGCGGTGCAGCACGCGCAGAAGGTGGCCGCGACTCACATCCTCGTCGTTCCAGTGCACGACGTCGAAGGCTGGCGAGAGGGCCGCGCGGCGGTTGCGCTGGCGGTTGAAGTTGGCGCTACGATTCCTGTTATTGTTGTTGTTGTTGTTGGAGCGCGGCGCGGCGTCGGTGGCGGCACAGCGGATTTGGCAGTGCTGCTGCAGCGGCGCGAGCCCTGCGACGGTCAGAGAGCTGGTCGCGGTGGGCACCGTGGCAGCTGCCAACACGCAGTTACGTGTGGCACAGATGTTCGCAACGCGACGAAACATGGCGTGTGATTTTGTTGGTGGGTGTGGTTTGTGCTCTCGTGACTTGTAACTTCTTCATGTATTAGGTAAGGAGGAGGAGGATTGTTAAAAGGCAAATTTTTCTTTAAACTTCAACACCAAACAAAAACAGTCGTCCATGGTACAGCATAGCGTGGAATACATCGTTATATTTCGGACAACACCTTCATCAATACGCAAAGATTCAATCTTCGCAGTTAACTCAGTTTGCAACATTTCAGTCCCTTTACGGCGGATGGAAAAAAGAAACCTTAAATAGGAGAGTTGCGCTTCACGCGGAAAGCAAACACAGAGTTAGCGGCGCTGTTGTGCTCCACTTGAAAAGACGACCCTAACATCGACATCAACAAACAACATTCGACAGTATTTTCTTTTTCTTTTTGCAGCTTTACGTTTAAAAATTCTTGTATTTTTTTTTAATTGAAAAAAAATGAACGTGATGACCAAAAATCTAATTGTGGTGTCAATACAATTAATGCAACCAAACACTTAAAAGAAAAAAACCTTGAGTCAAGAAGGATTCACATAACAATTTACAACCGAAAAAAAAGATGTGGCATTCACGACGCTGTCCCGCACGGACTAGTGGCGACAAAACACCATCCGTTGACAGCCGCCACAATTTGTGTCTCTTATCAACAATAACAAAAAGACCAAAACACGTGAGGAAAAAGACAAAAATACGTGAGTGCGTTTAGTTTTTTAAAAAAAGTTTATTCTCAAACGGTGAATTAGGAGGACTATTGAGAGTTTCTGAAACCAAAACCCCTTTTTTTTGATAGCGATGTGAACAACCAGTGATAAAAAAGCAAACAAAAGCAACAACGGCAACACCTTCTCTGCTTCCCAACGTACAAGCGAACCATAGAAAAAAAAAAGATAACGTTTCTAATGCTGCGAAAAACCCATGCTGTCCAACGCCTTCTCAAACACAAGCGACGCCGCAGCACCGCCAATCAAGCCACCCACGAGCCCCGGGTACTTGTACATGCGCCACCCGTACCCGCCTGCGATGAGACCGCCAGAGATGGTCGGGTTCCACTGATCCTTGCGGCCGCGGCGCTTCTCCAGCGCAGCCTCCAGCCCACCGAAGAGGAAGCCGAAAAAGGAGAAGCTCACGCCGAGACGGTGCGCGCTGCGCAGGCTGTAGCGGAAGAAGTCCGCCGTGCCCATGCTCTGCGTCGCTGTCTCCGCTGAGATCATCGCACCGAAGAGGGAGAAGCCGAAGCCCATGATGTAGCCGCCCACGACGTTGATCATGGCAACGGCGGGCGTGCTCGACTGTGCCATCTGCATGGCCTTCTGCATCGGGTCGATGGGAGGCTGGGGGTCGAGAATGGTTGCCATGGTTGCTGCAAAAGAAATGAGAGAGAAAGAGAGTGTGTAAAAAAAAAATTGATGGTGCTGCACACAAATTTGAATGAGGCTGTAATTTCCAGCGAGAACGGGTTCCACTACTTCGTTTTCTTTTCTTCTTTTCTTAGTAGTGATTTTTTTTTTTGAGGATAGGATAAGTGAGATGCCGCATCAGTAGACAGCGGTGAACAGATTCGTAATATTAATAAGGCACATTGGCAATACCGAGGGTTAGAAAAAAAAGAAGGAGAAAAAAGAGGAAAGACGAGTGAGAGAGGAGAGGTCATCAGTGAGGTTTTCAAAAACAGCAATGCAGCCCCATTCGAAAAAACAACGGACGCGGCACGAACACGGAGCAGGAGCGTCTTCCAACATCTGGAATTTCTTTTTTTTTTACTTCTAAAATGAGCGCGAATAATCCTCGTTTGAGATTTGAAAACCGACGAGATGCTGAATGCCACATAAAGCACTCGTGTCGTTTGTTTCCACAGAAAGCACTCAGCATGAGCACATGCGATGAAAGAGAAACACCAAGGAGAAATAAGCGCCGTTCGATGGTGCGCAAAGAAAAATTCACTTCGCGAGTTTCATTTATTTGAGTGCTAAATGGCAACAAAAGAAAGCTGCTTGGTAAGAGCAGCACGTACACACATCGAGATTAAGCACAGCCTCTGCTATGCATCAATAATCAAGAAGACGCATATCTACATAAAACCTCTAACAACAACGACAACAAAACAAAACGAAAAGCGCGATCATAGATAAAAGTCATTTCACGAACGCGACTGGACCGAACGTTGTTGGGGAATAATTTACAAACAAATAATAAGAAAAAACCAGTGAAGGGTGACCGCCGGGCTACATCACAATCTCTGGTTTGCTCTGCAACACGGCAATGCGCTGCTGCGACTCCTCCCCCCACGCATCCACCGCATACACCGCCACGAAGTCGCTATACCCAGACAAGATCGTGAGGCGCAAAAAGCGAATATCACGCCCGGCACCCTCCGGATCCACATCAAAAGTCTCCGTCTGCGTGCCGCTTGTCCCTGCGGCGCCGCGGGTCAGCGTCCGCTCTGCCATCACCTCGAAGTTGTTCGGGGCCTCGTTGCAGCATTTTTCCAGCAGGATGTCCTTCGCGTCATTCAGTACGACGCTGATGCGGGACATCTTTGCGGAGGAAGCGCGCGTTTGCACGATGACTTCCTGTGGGAAGCCGCCGGTGGTGACGACGAAGGAGGTGGGATTCTTCGGGTCGGTGATGGACGTGCCAGGGAGGTCGTCATCGTGGAAAGAGATGAAGTTTACGTCCAGGTTCACACGCGGGTTGGAGGCGGCCATTGTGACAACTATTTATTTGTCCGTTGTTATTGTTGCTGGTAGAAATGTAAAAGATTGCAACGTGGAGAGCTAGTCGTTTTATTTTTTCAAAAAAAAAACGAAGAAGGTCAGTTGTAGTGCCAAGTGGTGTTGTCGATGTATATAAGGGGAAGGTAGGAAGTTACATGTAATAAAAGCGATTCCCTTGTCAGGCTGTGCACAGCGCATCTGCAAGGGCCGCTAAATAGTCTCAATCTTAAAGTTCCTTTTTTCATTCAGTGTGTGTGTAAAAGGTTTACCATCCGCTGCGTTATTCACCCTCTATACACCACAAGGTAAAAGAAAAGAACATATTTAAATTCTCTTTTTTGTTTCAAATATTACTTGAAGTAAAAGAAAAAAGCATTAATAGTAGTTAAAGCAGCAATGCTCATTTTCACGCACGTTCGTCAAATTTCACTTCCTCTCCTTCTCAGTGTATGGCTGTCCTGCAAAACACACACACACACCATAATCGCCGGAACTCAAAAAACAATCCACAACTACAGCAAGGTAAAAAAAAAAAAGACAGCCACCACGAAAAGTCGAGAGAGAGAGAGAAAGAGAAAAAAATTGAAACGTACATATTACAAGTTTGTGCAAACAGGCACTTAAACGCGTGTACTTACAAAAAAGAGGAGAAGAAAAAAAAAACCTTGCAACGCAAAGGGTGAGCCAGCCAGCTAGATTTATTCGTCACGGCCGCGCTTAAACCCACCTCGTCCACCACGGCCACCACCACCTGCCTTTCGCCGCGGACCCAGCTCCCACTCGCGGGAGTACCGCACCATGTCGTGGTCTGGCCGGTTAACATTTCCGCTGTCGTTGACGTCCCACTGGCTGCGGCTGCCCTTGCGTCGCTCCCGCACCTCGGCGATGCGGGAGTCGTGCGCCACCTCGCGCTGCACGTTGCGGATCGTCTTGTTGAACACCTGCAGCGTGCCGCTGTTCATGTCGTACGTGCCCGACTGCTTCAGCGGCGTTGGGTCACCCACGCGACGCAGCAGATGCGCACGCTTCAGCTGACGGCGCTGGAAGGCCTGCACGCGTTTGTCCTTGGCGGCATGCAGGGCGCTACCCTGACTGTAGTCGACCGCCTCGCCGTGCGTCAGCCGCTCCCACGCACCACGCTCGCGCAACTCGCGCTTCTGCTGCGACACCTGCGCAAGGCGCTCCGCGTACGGCACGGCGCTCTGATTTGCGCAGAGCACCGCCCCTGCTTGGCTTGTCCGCACGTTGGTTGGTCGCTTGCCACCAATGCGCTCGAACTGCTTCCAGTTCTCCTCAATGCGCTCCTCCATGGTCATGTTGTCGGAGTGCAGGGCGGCGGTGCGGGCGTAGACGTCTTGCAGATCCTCGTTGATGCGCTGATGGTGCACCAGCAGGTCGCGATGGTCGGCGCGCTTCTTCTTGGCATTCTGCTTGAAGGTGGAGGCGTGCTCGGCGTTTTCCTCGTAGTGGATGCCGCGATGCAGGGAGCGGGGGCCTTCAATTTTGTTGCGCTCCTTGACAAGCTGTCGCGTCACGCGACTGTGCAACGGCGGCATGTACAAGAAAAGAAACTAGTACGTTCTGAAATTCTTTGCAGATTCAAAAGTGAAGTGTTTGAAGACGAAGAAGACGAGGGAGAAAGGTTGAAAAGTACATTGTTCGCGTGCATGAGTGGGTGTCAGTGTGGACATACGTGGGAAGAAAAGTGTTGGGCTTCTAACGACAAGATGACCTAGCAGTGCGAGTACTTAATGCAACGGTAGCGTACACTAAAACAAATTACGCCACTATAAATTTACTCCAATTATCAACGTGATCAAAAAAAGAGACCTGCGGAAACCTGCTCTGAACTCTTGCAGAATGCATTTTTTGTTTGTTATTGTCAGCATTTTTCGCGATGCCCAGCTTTGGAGACAACGGAAAATTAAACGACGGGGAAGTAATAGTAGAATCAGTACCTTACAACAATAAACATCGACCAAAAAAAAAAATAGGCAAGTTGAATCGTATTATGCACATCGTGAGAATGATAAAAAAAAAAAAATCACATAAAGACCGTTTTCGTAACACAACGCGCCGTCGTTCTCACAAATAAATAATTTTTTTTTACAAGTCGTTTCGTACTTCGATGTTGAACTTGCCACCCGCCTTCCGCGCAGCCTCGGAGGCTTTGCGCAGTGTCTCGTTCAGGTCACGCAGCGCCTTGTGGACATGCTGGCGATTCTCCGGCTCCATCGATGCCCCTTTCAGCTCGTCCTGCTGCTCCACCAGCTTCCGCAGCTGCTCCCGAAACTCGCGGCGCTGCTCCTGCTCGCGCATCTTCTCATTCACCTTTTGAATCCCAAGACGATCGACGATGTAGTACGAACCGAAACCGAGAAGGAGAAACGCGATGAGGGGCACCCACAACGCGTTCAAATACGCACGCCAGTAGGACGGCTGCCGATGCGCCTCTTCGTACCCGATGTGGCCCTTCGCGTATCGAAAGAGCCGCGGGTTCTCGCACATGCTCACCAGCTCCTCGGCACTCCCGACGGCGACGTAGCCGTCCAGGTTCTGCATCACCTCGGAGTAGAACTGCTCCTCCCGCTGCTTGGCGCTCATGGACGGGTAGGCGGATTCGATGTTGTCTGTCGCTTCGCCAGGGGCGGTCTCTGCCCCTTCCGCCGTGCCCGGTGGCTTCGTGCTCTTGTTGTTATTCTTGCTTCCATCCCCTGTGGGCCGCTTGCTGAGGTCTTTGTCCTTCCCGTCGCGGTCTACCTCACCGCGGCGCACCTTGCCGAGGAAGCGAACATTCTCCATCACGTTGGCCGCCGCCGTGGTGCGGGGCAGCTCGAACCACGTCTCCTCGGCCCGCCGCACCCACGCCACATCGCGCGCCTTCGTCGGCTTCGGCTCGATCAGCTCGTGGATCGCCTTCATGACGACCCGCCGGCGACGCACTTCGGTGTCCGTCACTGCCTTTGCCGCTGCCGCCGCCTCGTCGCTCGTCGTGGCGGTGGTGGTCGCGTTCTGTGACTCTTTTTCCTGCATCAGGGTCTGCCACGCGTCCAGCTGCAGCGCCACCTTGTCGGTGTAAAGATCGCGCATGAGGCTCGCCCACACCGGGTCGTACTTGAACTTTTGCTTCACCACCAGGTAGGAGAGGACGTTGTGGAACTGGTGATCGTAGACGAGACGCTGCAGCACCTGCTGAGCCGCTTCCTCGTCGCCGTGGGCGTAGAGACGGCCCTGTCGCTGGATCTCGAGCAGCTCCTGCACGAGGGAGGGCCGCCCAGCGTACTGGAGGGCCGGGTCGCGGATGCGGGAGATCATCGGCTGTGTCTTGTGCACCATGTACACGTTGTAGTACTCCCACCAGAGATCGAGCGTCGTGACGGTGGCGTCGACACCGGGCGTGACGTGCAGCGGGCGGAGGAGGCGGTAGAGGGCGATTTCGACCTCGACAGGGGCGATGCCGCGACCAGGGAATGACGGACCGACGGGGGAGAGAACAGCTGCTGCTGCTGCTGCTGCATTTGTGTTTGGTGTGGTCGATGGTGTTGCTGTGGAAGCCTTTTTCTTCTCTCCCACCTCCTCTTCCCCTTCCTCTTCAATTACTTCCACCCGAGAAGAAGTCGCATGCCGCTGCTGCTGCTGCTGCTGGGGTTCTAATCCGTCCACCGACGTGGCTACCGCCATGGTTTCTTCATTTCTGTCCCCTACGCCACGTCCGCTCTTTCCCTCGCTCTCAGTCGCCTTCCAGCGCATGACGACATGCGGGGCTACCGGCACCTGCGGCATCTTCGCGTCCGCCGGAAAGAGCAGCTGCGGAAAACGGTGAAACAGAGTGGCGCGGCTCACCTCCCCTCCCGGCACCTCGCAGCACGCCGTCCCGCCGTCCACGAACACCTCCCGCGTCAGCAGGACGGGATTCACAAACGGGCAGCAGTGCGCAAACTCGAGGCACAGCAGCAGGTCCTCCGTGCGCGCCGTCCGCTCCGCCAAGTCCTCGCCGAGGCGATCCCGTTCCCACGTCGCCTGCCCAATGCCGCCGTCCTCGGTGGTTGCCGGAATGAAGGAAAGGTGGACGGCGAGGTAGCAGCCCTCCGCATCAGCGCCGTCAGCGAACACGACGCTGCCCATCCCGCGGGCCTCGTCGTAGAACAGCGCCTCGACAGCACCGTACTGTTGAAAGAAGCCACGCACAAACTTCTTGGAAAGCGGCCGCACTGTAGACGGGACGGCGGTGGCGGTGGCCGACTTGGCCGTGGTGGTGGTGCTTGTCGTTGCTTTGTAGGGCTGTTGGCAGGGAAAGCCGGCAAAGAAGAGCTCCTTGCAGAGATGCAGCTGGCGGGCGGAGCCTTGGACAGAGCGCGCCTTGCCGCTTCCGCCTTCGGCCACGGTGGCGGCGGACGGCTGCGCCGTCGAGCGCTGTCCTAAGGAGGCACCTGGCATGATCCTAATGAACTAGTCCTATGCGCTTTTTTTAGATTTCTTCCCAAATTCAGTAATTCACTGCGCAATCGGGATATTGTGGGAGAAGAACTCTTGAAAAAAAAAAAAAGAGATAGCTTTGTTCACGTACATTAAAAAGGCGAGAGGAGCAAGAAAACAGTTGGGAGTTTCCATTGGCATTATTATTAATAATAATAATAATAATAAAACACATATGTCAAGTTTTAAGAAAAACAATGTAAGTTTTCTGTTTCTTTTCCACCTTCAATCGATGTGATTTAATGTTTTCTTTTCATTTTTTCATTAAAATGAAAACACC
The DNA here is from genome assembly GCA_030849055.1 of Crithidia thermophila. NCBI lineage: Eukaryota > Euglenozoa > Kinetoplastea > Trypanosomatida > Trypanosomatidae > Crithidia > Crithidia thermophila. Next base: position 6,720 of record JASAOP010002425.1, on the reverse strand, counting down.
CAACGCAGCGAGAGCAATTCCACACGTGGAGAACAGCAAGCATTTGTATGTTTCTTTTGTTGTTGTTGTTGCGTCAATTGCTAAGCTAATGACAAAGAAAAATTGATTTGGTGGTAGTAACACTAGTGATAAAAAATGACAAGGAAAAAGACGTGTGTTCGAAGACAATGATACTTAAACTCGAACGGGCTGCTAGGTGCAACACTTCGTCAGCGATAAATGCAAAAACAAAAAATGCAAAGGAAAGGGTATCTTGAAATCATTCTGGGAGAAAAAAAAAGATGACAGCCAAACATTAATAACGTCTACAACAGTCTAGTGGCGGAATAAACACTGACTTAGTAAACCCCAAGAGATGAGCAGGGGGGAAAAAAGAAGAGTGTGTTGCACTGCACGTACGCCGCCGTAATCGTCGTTGACACGGGTAAAAAACGGATCGGCACAGCACAGCTGCTGGAAGCGAGCTTAAAACACAGACTCTCAATACACCGGCGGCTTCCATTCCTGACCGCCAAACTTCACCACCCGCTCCTTCAGGCCGCGCGCAAAGTCCTCCCGTGTGACGGTGTACTGCGGCAGGCGGGTCTGCGCAAAGTCGATCCCGAGGTGCTCCGTCATCCAGTCGTACAGCTCGTCCGCCGTGGCGGGGTGCTGCTCGTACGGCTGCACCGGCGCCAGCTCCCCAGTCGGCGGGACAGCGTCCGGCATCCCCGGGTACGCGTTCAGCGTGCGTGCAGACACGCGGGATTCGGTGTCCACGAAGAGACCGTTCACGCCACGCGGCACACACACGTGGCCGCCAATGCCGTTCGGGATGTTCTGCGTACCCTCCGGAGCCCACGTCGTCACCGTGCGTGATCCTCTCAGCGAGTAGCCAATCGTCGCTAAATTGTACGACACGTAGTTGATGGCGAACACATCGCGTGGGTACTGCGGCTGCAGGTCGAAGCGGTGGATCGCACGCCACGTGCCACTGTGTGCGTGCATTTCGAAGGAGTACTCAGGCCAGTCCTCATCAAAGCCACCTGCAGGACGAGCAAAGTTCACCTGCTCCTCGTTGCTGCACAGATCATAGTGTTGCACACGGAACTCACCAGCAGGTGTCAGCTGCGGCTCTCGAACATCCAGGTTGATCGGCGCCTGAGGGATTCCAGCAGACGTTCCAATGTCAACCAACCACCGCTCTCGCTTCTCGCCGTTGTGCAGCGTGATCAAGTTCATCACGTGCAAAAGCCCCGTGGGAGCGGCCTCGTCTGATATCACAGCCCGCGCGCCGAGGGTGCGGATGTGCGTGAAGCCGGCGTCCACCATCGCCGCGCGCAGCAGCGAGTTCTGCTCGAAGCAGTACCCACCACGGCGGGCGTGGATCAACTTGTTGTAGATGTCATCGAGGTGCATGGAGATGGGCCGCCCCAGCACGGCGTCGACGTTCTCGAAGGGAATCGTGCTGAGGTGTGCCAGCATGAGGTTGCGCACAAAGTTGATGCCGAGTGCGCCGGGTGTGGTGGATTTGTTGGCGGCAACGAGGGGCAGCAGCGTATCGGCAGCACCGATGCGCTTGTAGTACGCCTCACGCGGGAAGGGAACACGAGCCATGATGTCTGAATTAGGACGGAAAACTGCTTGTTTTTACGGTGGATAGGTGAGTGTGCGTCAGGGGTGGTGGCGCCGCAACCGAGAGTGGTCTCGAACTGTCAGCAAAGCAACATAATTCAGGAAAAATATGAAGGGAACAACGACGAAAAGTTGTGTGCGAGTCAGAGCAAATGTGTTTTCACAGGTAGATACCGGGCGGAGTACCGTTTGCTGCGGACATCACGCTTCCCTGCACTGGAGGGAAAAACCAAAGTGTATGGCACAAAGTCACTTCAGTATCTAGTCAAGACACATCGTGCAAGGCGCAAAACACATAAGAAATACCGTCACTACGTCATTTAGGGCATTCGAAGTTCGGAGTAGGTCTCTGCAATGACCACACAAGGCCGCAGCGCGTGATTGTTGATAAAATGCAGCACCAGCGGCATCCCATCACAGCATCCCCATAAAACAACAGCCCAGATTAGAAGTGAAGTCTAAACTTACAACAAGAATGACTATTAAAATAATAATAATAATACTAAAACAGGTGTGGTGAAGCAGTAGAAAACAAAAAAGAGAACAAATAGCGATAGCACAGGAGACATTACACCGAATACAATGCAGATGAATATGAGAAACAAAGAAAAAAACAACGATAAGAATTATAAAATTAATGTAGTTGCAGATACGGCTGCCACGTTGAAACTTTATCTGTATGCGTGTTAGAAAAGTACCGATTTATTTTCGTTAGCCACTTCCTTCTGGTTGGTTGTTCCAGGCTCAGTGATAGTGGTGCAGCGGACGAGAAAAGGCGGACCAGCAAGATCGTGCAGGGCGGAAGAGGCGCAACACCCTACAGATTCAGAGTTCGCAACCGAACACACACACCTACACCCGCACCCATTCACATTCAAATCAAGACGAGACTCTTTAAATGGGGCCAAAAAGCGCCTGTGGTGGGGGGTAAAGGCCACCATCAGTAGCGAATCTGTCGCTCATATGGGGTGCCTCCAAACACCACAAGCCGCTCTTGTGCCACACGCTCGAACTCCTCTCGCGAGACGCTGTACTGCGGCACGCGGGTCTGCATCAGGTCGGAGCCCAGCGTGTGCACCATCCAGTCGTACAGCTCACCCGGAGTGGAAAAGTGCGACTGCGCAGCCGGCACGACGCCGCCCACGTCCGCCAGCAATGCACGACATGCATCGGGCACGTAAGCGACAGGGCGGGCGTTGATCTTGCACGCGTCGCCCACCACCGCCGCGTGCATGCCGCGCAGCACAAAGGTGTAGCCCGTCTCCGCCACCAGCATGTGCGCCGGGTCGTCGTTGCTGATCGCGACAGTACGCTTCACCCACTCCCCACAAGCGCGTGCAGCGTGAAGGCTGCTCCGGAAGTTACTCTCCCGTGCTACGACGTAGTTCATCATGAAGAAGTCGCGCATTTTCTGCGGCTGCAGGTCGAAGTTATACAACGGACGCCACGTGTCGCCCATCTGCACATCCAGCACGTACTCCGTCCAGCCTCCCGTGAGGTCCGGGCACGCATCGCGGGTGCGCACACGCAGCACGCCCGCCACCGTTTCCTGCGGCTCCGTCGTTGTCAGCAGCAGCGGTGCCAGCGTGACGCACATGCCAAAGCCGACATCAACGATCCACTGCTGCGGTCTACAGCCGTCTTCCACGTCAGCGGGAAGCGTCACGATGTGCAGCATGTGCGTGCGACCCAGCGGGGAGTCTTCACCAGCCAGCAGCAAGTGTGCGGCGATAGGGCGGACATCGGTGAAGCCGGCGTCGCGCAGCGCCTCTCCAAAGAGAATGTTGTGCTCGTAGCAGTAACCGCCACGCCGAGCAAAGATCAGCTTGTCGTAGATGTCCGAGGGTGCGATGGACACTGGCCGCCCCAGCAGCACGTCCAGTGCGTCGCAAGGGATACTGCTGACGTGAGAGAACATCAGCTGTGCGAGAAAGCGAACGTTCGCTGTGCGCTGCTCCGCGGTGGCGCTACCGTGCGGCGCGAGCAGCGGCAGGAGTGACTGCGTTGCACCGATGCGCTCGTAATACGCCTCACGGGGGAAGGGAACACGGGCCATGATCGGGAAGTAAAGAAGCGCTTTTCCAAATTACACCTTTTTTTTTTGATAACCAAGGATGAAGCAAGAGGAAAAACCAATAGAGAGAGAGAGGGAGAGAGAGAGTAGGAGATGAAGCCATACGAAAGGCAGAACACTCTTGTTGTGGTTAGTTGAGGTCAAGGGAAACGCTCAACATGGCTATGCAGTTCAGCTGACTCACGCCGACTTTGATGCACCACAAACGCAGCCACACAGTGAGGCGAGCTTTGGAAAAAAAAAATGTTGTTCTCCTTTACAGCAAAGTGTGTAGAAAGCGCCACAAAAAAAAAAAAAAAAGACCTCTGCTCATGACCGTTACAAAAGAGGTGGCAATCAACACAGTGTTGCCAAACAGTGTTTAAAACGGGGGGAGCGCAATTCTATTAGAATTTTTAAACACTTGTGTGGAAAAAATAATAATTAACTAATGAATTAGTGACGAGTGAGGTCGCATTGCCTACTGGAAAGATACACCCGAAGCTGGCGAGAGCAAAGAGGAGACGCCGCTTGACGTCGGGAATGCATGCCAAAACGGGAAGCACTTTCTAGGCAGATGACGACCTTCGGTGTCGATGGAAAAGGAACAGAAAAACTGTTCAGTGAGAAAAGAAAGCGATCTGTATCTATTTGACACAATACTGTGCTGTAAAAGCATATTGCCTGTTTTCGGAGTCGGCAGTGAGTGTCCGAACAAAACGAAAACTCAGAAAAAAAAACTTTGAAATAATAGTTTTAGGATGTCACTGATAATAACAAAGATACTTATTGTAGCGCGCTAGGAGTGTCGCAGGATCTGAACAGTTCGAAAGGAAAAACAAGAGGATGAAGTCGAACTTTAAAACCGACTCTGTGAAAGCGGCACTTAATGCCAATGCTGATAAAGCCTACAATCGCTCAGCCTACAATAACTCGAAAAAAGCAAAAAAAAAAAGCGCTTCTATGCCTTCGCGCGTTAGACATTGTGATGTCTTGTCGCTGCGAAGAAAACAGATTAAAAAAAAAAAAAACAACCTGGCCGAGATTACTGAGCAAGTGCTGCACAGAATGCTTCTCTTGAGGCTTTCTCATTCGTATCCCTCTCCATTTTTAAAAATTAGTATCGCGGAACCTTGAAACCCTCACCGCCGAACATCACCACGCGCTTCTCCATGGCAGCCTTAAACTCTTCCCTCGTGACGTTGTACTGCGGAAAGCGGGACTGCGCAAAGTCAATGCCGAGGTGCTCCGTCATCCAGTCGTACAGCTCATCTGCCGTGGTGGGGTGTGCCTCCTGCGGAACGCACGGCGCCAGCTCCCCAGTGGGCGGGACAGCGTCCGGCATCCCGGGGTACGCGTTCAACGGGCGCACAGCCACACTCGCTTCCGTATCAACCGCCATCGTGAGCACACCCCGCGGCACACAGACGAATCCACCTACTCCATTCGGAATGTTCTGCGTGCCCTCCGGAGCCCACGCGCAGACCAGCCGTGACGCCCGTACCACAAAACACACCACCGAAATTTCATACGTGACATAATTCGATGCGAAGACGTCGCGCGGGTACCGCGGCTGCAGATCGAAACGGTGGATCGCACGCCACTGTCCGCTGTGCGTGTGTATTTCAAAAGAGTACTCTTCCCAATCCTTGTCGAAGCCACCAGCAGGGCTCGCAAAGTTCACCATCTCCTCGTTGCTACACAGGTCGTACTTGTGCACACGGAACTCCCCAGCGGGAGTGAACTGCGACTCCGTCGTGTCGAGGTAAATTACCGAGGCTGGTGGCCCGGAGGCGTTACCCACCTCCACCAGCCAGCGTTGCGGGTTTTCATCGCCAATGGTCACCATGTTCAGAATGTGCGTTTGACCCGTTGGGGAGGTTTCATCGCCAAAGGCAACACGCGCGCCGAGGGTGCGGATGTGCGTGAAGCCGGCATCCACCAACGCCGCACGCATCAACGTGTTTTGCTCGTAGCAGTACCCGCCGCGGCGGGCGTGGATCAGCTTGTTGTAGATGTCATCCAGGTGCATGGAGATGGGCCGCCCCAGCACGGCGTCGACGTTCTCGAAGGGAATCGTGCTGAGCTGGGCAAGAATCAAGTTACGCAGGAAGTTGACGCCGAGAGCGCCGGGTGTGGTGGATTTGTTGGCGGCAACGAGAGGCAGCAGCGTGTCGGCGGCGCCGATGCGCTTGTAGTACGCCTCACGGGGGAAGGGAACACGAGCCATGTTGACGACAGAGGCAAAATGAGAAAAAAAGGCAAAAAAAAGGTGAATAAGTGCAAGAAGGAGTGATGGTGGACGAGTTGAATCTTTCCCGATAAGTATCTCCTTTTGTAGGCTTTACTTTAGGAAAAAAAATGTATGATACTAGTAGAGAACAATAGCACTGATGTTAAAGTAACGACGATAAATTGCAATTGCAATAATAAAAACAATACACAAAGAGAGTCCGTTCGTGAATTTTGACAGACCTCAATTTCAAAGTTTGGAAAGCGTGAGCGTCAACGATTGTGCGAGGCTGTGAACAAAGTGAGAGGAAACTCAGAAGACGAACACTCAATTTGGTTAAGTGTTCTAGAGAGATCAAAAAAGAAGAATAGCAGGAGAGAGAGGGACAGAGAAAAGCAGAGGATTGAAACGGCGATTATGGATAACTTCACCAAACAGGCTGGTTCGATGGGGAGGTTGTCAAAGAGAGGACCCTCAACCTTACAATTTTTTTTTCGCGCAGAAGAAAAAAAGGTCAACTATCAATTAGAAAGCACTTTTTGCTCAACTTTGGCACAGTTACCACCTTCCAGCGAGAGAAGGAAAATACGAAAATGGTCGGTGCTTTTGTGTGTGCATCGACGTCTGCTTCACAAATCAATTTTTATTTAAATGGTCTTGTCTCTTTAAAAGTCGTGTGGGGCCTTAAATCCCTTGCCACCGAAGATGACGAGGCGCTCACGGGCCGCCTTTTCGAACTCTTCACGCGACACGCTGTACTGCGGCAGACGCGTCTGCTGGAAGTCAATCTTCAGGTGCTCCATCATCCAATCGTAGAGCT
>JASAOP010002424.1:0-20914 GCA_030849055.1 Crithidia thermophila | reverse complement strand
TACTGAGAAACTCTGTTATACAGCATTGTTGTACTTAACAGAGTCTGTTTTTGTTCTTCATCCATATATACTCTCTTTGTGCACTTTTTTAAAATTTAAGTACCGTCGCGGTTTTTTTTCTGTGTTGTTCCGTCGATGGTGGTTTGTCTCAACAAAACACCCTTTGCGTTACCTCAGAAGCTGCACAGACCCTAATCATATAGAAAAAAAAGATTCCTTTTTTCAATGGGCTCAAAAGTTCTCTTCTTCTTTTTTTTGTACGCACTAACCCTTTTGTTTCTTTTTTATTGGCTTTCAGCCCTCTTTACAACAAATTTTAAATTGCGTCTTTGAATAGCTAGTTCTCTGAGCAACCACCACTAGTTAATCACGAAAAATGTCAAATGAAAAAGGACTTTTCGCGTTTTCGTGATTTTTTCATGTTAAAGTGTAATTCTTCTTGCGTTTAATTTTTCTTTTTCCAAGATCCGCCTCTAGCTTGATCACAATAATTACGATCCCTTTTCTTTTTTTTTTTTTTTGACGCCGTTAAAGTCTACTGTTGTAGAGAACATATCCGAAATGTGGACCTCAGTTGGCAAAAATTATTTTCATTTAAAAAAGGTAAGAATTGTCTCAACTCCACAACCTTTTCATCCAGCAGTCCGACTAGATGAAGTACAATGGTGTTGTTGGTGGCATACAGTAACTTTTCTTTTATTTTTTCATTATAACTTTTATTATTATTATTTTCCTGCAAGAAAAAAAAAAAAACAAAGCCTTCACAACAAATTAAACGGTTCGCTGATGATATCTTCAACAAGTAATATAAAAATAAAGTGATGTGCTTTGAACGACACCCCCGACATGTGAAGTACACCCTGCTTAGGATGCGCTGTGAGGACTTGTCGTCAATAATTCGAAGACACAAGGCTTCACTCGCTTGCCCTTAGCGACCTTTCCATTGCTGCAGTTTTTTTTTTTCATGGGTGCTTCTTCTATTGCGTTTTTAATTTAGTAGCATTAAATATGCTTTGTTTTTCTCAATATTTATACTCTTTGTAAAACTCACCTTCCTTTCTGTTGTTTTCACTACGAAAGAACCGATGCACGCTGAGAAGCATTATTATACACACTTTTTTCTCCCGTGTACCACGTCATAGCTTACACTCATTAAGAGAGGACAATAAAAACAAAAACAGGGGCATATCGTTTTTCCATACACTTGCCACAGAAACAACGTCGAATGTCATTTGCTCCTCGCAACATATCATCATACCTGTACTAAATTATATAAATTTTAAGTATTGTTACCACTACCTTCTTTATCGTCGTTCCCCTCCATTTGTTGCTTTGTTTACGTTTTGTCTTCTTACATCTCTGTTAAACTGGGCTCTTTTTTTTGCATTTGCTTTTCTCTTGCTTTTCAGATTGTGGCAGACAGCATCCGTCTTGTTTTTCCCCCTCGTGACGCTCACCTTCTGGTCACCGCACAATGTTCGACAAACTTGTCGCGGACCTTCTCACCACCTACCTCGGCGAGTACTTTGATAACATCGACCGCGAGCAGGTTAAGGTATCTATTTGGAATGGCCGCGTACATCTAAAGAATCTCAAGGTGCGGCAAGATGCCCTGCGCTTCTTTGACGTTCCCATCTGCGTCCTCATGGGCACCATCGAGGAGCTTACCGTGGTGATCCCCTGGACGCACCTGCGCTCCGAGTCGGTGGTAGTGCAGATTCGCGGTGCAAAGCTCATCTTGTCCGACAAGATGTCTGCCGCGTACAGCATTGAGCAAGAGAAACGTGAGGAGCGGGCGCGGAAAGATCGCGAGCTGCACGCGGCGGACGTCGCGTTGTTGGCTGCCTTTAAGGAAACCCAGCAAGCGCAGCAGCGGGCAGCCACGACCGCGACGGCCAGCGACGCCGCATCCGACAGCAGCGACAACAACTTCACGGCGCGACTCAAAGCGACAATTCTCAACAACATCCGTGTGGAAGTGCAGCAGCTATTTGTGCACTACACCTCTTGCATCGTCCGCAGCGACGAAAGCTCAGCGCATCAGGAGGATGCTGACGCGGCCGCCTTGTCAGCTGCGGACACCCACGACGCTGCGTCCCCAACAGTAACGCTGCCAGCAGCTGCAGCGGCCTCCAAGACATCAGCGCGGCAGGCCTCCGTGTCGTTTCAAATCAAAGAAATGAAGACGTGCGGCTGCAACGAGCGCTTCGAGCCTGCCTTTGTGGCGCCAGGCGAACGCATGTCGCGTCAGCTCATCTCGTTTGGTGGCTTAGCTGCGTCGCTGCGCACGGGGCCGGGCAAGGAGACGGAGCTGCCGCTGCTACAGCCCTTCGACGTCTCGATCGAACTGTCCTATCAGCCCGTGGTGCTCGACACGAGCACGCCGCAGTACATGCTGGCAGTGCACATGGACGGGTCTTGCGCCTGCGTCATGACGAGTGAAGGATGCACCACGTGCTACGAACTTTTGCGGGTGCTGCAGCGGGTGCAGGACCGCCAGCGGCTGCGTCGCTTCCGGCCCATCGGAGAGCGGCCGATCACGAAGCCGCAGCTGTGGTGGCGCTACGTGCTGGATGCCGTACGGCAGCAGGTGCAACGCAACAAGTGCGCCTCCCTCACTTCCGCCCACAAGCCGACGCCCTTCTCGTGGCTGAACTACACCGCGACAAAGGCAAAGCGGGACCGCTACATGACCCTCTACCTGCGGCGGCAACGCGTCGCGCTGGACGCGGCAGGATGGCTGGAGCCGATCACGGTGGACGAGGAGGTGGAGGTGCTGGACCTCGAAGAGGAGCTGTCCGTGGAGATGCTGAAGCTGGCGAAGCGTCTTGCCATGGAGCGTTGCGCGGTTGAGCGAAAAGAGTACGAGAAGCTTGTGCAGCAGAAGCGCGCCACCNGACGACTACGACGCCACGCTCGATGACGAGACACGTGCGGAGCTGCGCAAGCTGGTGCAGCTCATGACGGCGGAGCGCTGGACGGATGCGCAGCGGGCCGTCATTGCGCAGGAGTTTGGCATGTCTGCCGACGAGGCACGAGAACTGTCCCAGACAAGACACGACGACGCTGGGGCTGCTCATGTGGCATCGCCGACCGCGTCCAGTCCGAGTTCGAGTCAGCACATTCGTTCAGCCCCGGGGTGGGTCATCTTTGTCCGCGCCGCCGCCGTCTCGCTGGAGTTGCAGAGCTGCGAGGCGGACGCTGCGTCCCACGCTGCTGCCGCCGCCGTTGCCCCGCGCAGCACCCTCGCGAAAGTTCTGCTTGGTACTCTCCAAGGTGGGGCAGAGTGGGGCAGCAGCAGTAGCAGCAGCAGCAGCGCAGGCACGGCGGCCTCGGACTCGAGCCTTCCCGTGGCGTACTATTGGGGCACCGTCGACCTCTTCACCATTACGGCGGCCAAGCTGAACCGATCCAAAACCAGCGCAGGCACCGATCAAGAGATTCTGTCTGTTCGGCGAACAGCAACAGCACCTGCGCAGGACGCGGCCCGGCGGGTCACTGCCGTGTCTTCAGCCTCTCCCGGATCTCAACGACGCCAGCGCAAGTTTTCGCCGCTGGAGGCGTGTTGGTCCATCGTGCCGGACGAGTGTCGACGCAGCGCTGCGTGGCAGCTGGAGTGGACGCAGCGATCCGCCCAGCAGCTGACCTCGCGCGTGTCTGCGGTGCATCGCGTGTCGCTGCGCCTGGCTCCGCTGCACCTCCTCGTCGACGTCGTTCCGCTGCGCCACCTGACCGGCTTCTTCTTCACCGTCTTGTGGCCCACCGCGTCGGCAGCTCCCACAATTAGCGCGGCGCCGTCTGCAGAGTCGCAAAAAGACGCAGCAAACAACTTTTTCACAGCGCTGGGGCTTCCCACGCTGCGGCCTCTCACGGCGATCGAGCAGCGGTGCGCAGGAGACGAGGCGGCCCGACTGGTCATTCTGCGGCGCAAGGTGGAGCGTCAGCACTCGGTGGAGTGGGACGTGCTCATGGAGTGTGTGACGGTCTTGCTGGCCGAAATTCCAAACGTGCAAGGGTGCGAGCTGAAGCTCGAGAAGCTTGCGCTGCGCAACGACATTGTGCATCGCCTGCAGCGGCAGGAGCGCCTTCAGACGAGCGACGCAGACGGTGCGTCCGTTCTCGGCAGCGCGGAGACCGATTGGTTCGACTACACGCACGTCGAGGCCGCCGCCACAACGCTCTCCGTCTTTCTACCCACAACACAGACCACAGGCACAGCGAAGACGCCAAGTGACGCCGCCACGCCGGTCGCACGACGATGTATTCTTGCCGACACGCCCTTTGCCATCGTGGTGGAGCGCAGCCTGCTAGGCAGATGCTTCGCAGAAAAGCCTCCGTACCGTCTCCGCATCTCCTCGCAGAGCGCCGTGCAGCTGACGTGGTCGCGGTCGACGCTGTCTGTGCTGGCCACCTCCTGCAGTACCTTGGCCGACTTGGCGACTTCGATTGGCGAGACGCTGTTGCACCGCAGTGGTGCTGTTGGTAGTGGCGGTGGTGCGGCGCCAGCAGTCAGCGGCACATCAGGCGATGAAGCCGTGCAGACATCGTCGACGTCAACATTCCACGTTGTCGCGTTGCCCCACCTCACCCGCCACCGCTACTGGCCGGTAAAGGACGATGGCGACGATGATGGACACTTGGACGGCATCTCGAGTCCAGAAGTGTACGACAAGCAGATGCACCCGTTCTCGGCCTCCCGCATCGGCGTCACGACAGGATCGACTGCGGCGGCAGCGCGGCGGGTTGACGTTCGCCGGGGCGTCTGCGTCCTCTACCACCCCGAGCGGCTCACCTCGCCTGCGGAGTACTACACTCTTCAAGACGGTTGCACACGCATCCGACGCACGGAAACGACGAGCGACAACGGTAATGTGTCCGCAGTGGTGCACCTGTACGTCTTGCAAGGCGGTGCGGATCAGGACGAGGTGATGACAGCGCCGTACAAGGAGGCAAAGCAGACACTGCTGGAGACAGTGGGAGTGCCGCCCGCGCTGCTGGGCAACGCGGTGTGGCTGCAGAGCGCAGTCCACGCGTGGCTCGCGAAACGGCAGCACGACTCCCCATCCGCCGCAGATTCTCCCAGCGACGCGCAGGTTTTGGCTGCGCTGGAACTTGTGTTGAAGGGCACCCACCTCGTGCCCTGTCGGTACGTGGCGCTGCAGTGCGCGAGCGCTGAGGAAGCCAGAACTCTTGAGGCAGCGTTGCAGCGAGCGTGTGTGGCAGCCTCCGCCGCCCCGCCGCTTGCTCTCACGTCTGCTGTGCAAGCCGAGTACATCGCACGAGTGGCACCACCTGAGCTACGCCAGCAAGCGACCCTCAGCGTGCACCTCCACTTTCCAAGTTTGTGGATGACGTGTGAAGGGCAGGAGCCGGCCGCGTGCAACGGCGCCTTGCCAGATGCCCAGCAGACAGGGGAAGAGCCAAAGCCGCAGCAGGACTCTGTCTTGTCCTTCACACCGTTTGTCTTGCACTACGATCGATTCCCGGAGAAGCAGCGGTTTGAGCTGACCGTGGCGATCAAAACGGAGATGTATGCCGTCGATTCTCAAAACGCGGGCTTGAAACTGCCGTTGTTGAAGGTCGCGCCTCGCACCCCGTCCACCAGTGACGACGCGCAGCCGGCGCTCTTCATGCGCTTCCTCCTCTACCACCGGCCGCAGCCCCTCCCGTCCATGAAGCGGTGCGTCTTTCACATTCACCCGACGGCCACGGCGAAGGTGCGGCTGGGACCGGCGATGTTCACGTGGGCGGAAGCGTGGTGGGACAGTCTCGGCCTCGTCACGAACCGCCTTTTCGCCGAGGAGGTGGTGGTGGGTCACCCGTGGTGGGCTGCGTCCTCCCTGTCCGCTGACGAACTCCTGCAGCAGGCACAACGTGCGCAAGCGGCGTGGTGCAGCGAGAGGGACGTTGGTGGCAACACGGCGACCACGTCGCTGAACATCTTCGCACAGTCGGTCGAGATCGAGGTCGCCTCGCCGACGGCTGCGGCGGCAATATCAGTCCCTCTATCACAGCAGGAAAGCACGATGCTGCGCTTTGCGGCAACCGCGACGGAGCTGCAGTGGCGCCTGACTGAGGCGCTGAATGCGGTGAAGGTGACGCTTTCCAAGCCAGCGCTGCAGTGGCGTCGCACCAGTCTGCCCGACGCAGATGTCGGCAAGGGGTGGATGGATGTGATGCGCTGTGCAGACGGGACGTCGAAACTGCCGGCACGGTTGCAAGTGAATTGGAAGCTGCACAAGTCTCCTCCCATGCTCTCCGTCTCGGACTGGCTGTGCGGTGGCGCTGCCAACAGTGGCGCCGCTGCTCGTGTGGCTGCGGCTACCACCGGTTATATCTCGGCAGCAGCAGCGGCACCAACGGGTTTCCGCGATCATCAGGAGCTGGAGATGACCATGAACGACGTGCTCCTCTTCTACTGGCACCCGCTTCTGATGCACATGATACAACGCATGCAGGAGGACGTGCTGCGGCGGGCAACGACGGTGGTGGGTCGCGAGCCCTGCTGGTTTCACGATGGCGTCTTGTACTCGCCTCCGCTGACGTGGCCGCACCGCAGCGCGCCACCGTCGCAGGAGATATCGTGGGACCGCATGCGCAAGTCGGTGACGCTGAGCCGCGTGGTGCTGCAGCTGCCGACGGACCCGAAGTGGGCGAGCAGCACCTGCTGTGCGCCGCCCGAGTGTGCCAGTGCCATCTCGGTGGCCTCACTCGTTTACACAGACGCTCTGGAGACGCAGACGGTTGCTGCAACACCCGCAGAGTCGAGCTATGCTGTCCAGGAGGCGGCTCGGCAGGTGCACACGCTGCAGTTCCGTGAAATGGTCATTGCTCGGCACGACGGTTCCACGACGTTGTCCCCTGCGTTCACTGTGGCCCTGCCAGAGTGGACGTTTACGATGTCGATGCCTGTCTTTCAGGCAAACTCTGTCTGGACAGACAAGGAGGAGTGGCGCAAGTTCTTTCACGTCACTCTTAATGCTCCGAGCACCAGCCAAAACACCGCCGACGATAAAGGTGGAGAAGTGGCTGTCCCGGCGGCAACGACGTGGCGCGGGACAACAGCTGATCTTGCCTTCGTGATGAACCTCATGCACGCAAACTACGTGGACGGCGCAGCGCCTTCATCGCAAGCCAACACTCAGCAGCACGAGGCGGTGGACGTTTCTCCGGCGTCGCTGCTGAAACCGGTGACGGAAGTCAGCACATGGACGATCGGCGTGTCATCGACATTCCAGCTGGACCTTCAGCCAGCCGACTCGCAAAACGCGGCGGCCACGACGTCATGTCTCTTCGAGATTGCCGGCGCCAACGCCTCTGTGGAGCGGAGCAAAGCGGGCGAGCTGAGCTGCACGTTGGAGTCTTCGCGTTTCATCTTGAGCAGCAGAAACGGCAGCGCTGCGCACGCACGGAGCAGCGGGTCAACGGTGCCGCTCATCTCCGTTCTTGCCGACACGGCAGCACGTTCGGTGGGACCAGCGTTGCGTTTGCAGTACGGCTGGCGCTGGATCGACAACGCAGCACCGTCTGCACCACGAAGAAAAGAGGGTGGCTCCAGCAGTGAGAACGCGGAGGATCGTGCCATGTACGCCTCCGTGGAAAGTGCGCAGTCGCTTCTCTTCACCGCCGATGCTGCCGCGTTCGCTGGTCTGCGCGCCTTGTTCGAGGCTTCAGCATTGCAGGAGGCGATGCGTCGCTACACGGCGCCGGTGGCTACAAGCGCATCAACAGGCGCGGAAGTCGCGACCGGTGCCCCTGGCTGGTGCAAAGTGGCTTTAAAACTGCGCTGCTCGCAACTGGAGTGTCAGATTCCGTGCTACGGACTCCCCTCGTCTGCAGAGTCGAGCACACCTTCCCACCTGCGTCTCTGCGTGATGGGATGTGATGTTGCGATGCGTTTTCGTCGCAACGGTGACGAGTCGAGGGGTGCACTGCACGTGAGGCGGCTGCTGCACTGCGTCCTGCGCGACTCTCCCACCCTCAGCGTGCCTCTCCTGCTCGAGCAACCGGCAGGCTGGACGCAACCGGTCACCTCCTCCCCACATCTGTCCTGGCGCACCCACCCTTCCCCCGTGCGCGCGTCTCCGCAGGCGATGGATGTGCCGAAGCCGGCCCAGCAGAACATGCTGGACGAGCTCTTCGGCGAGCTCCCCTCACCCGTGTCGACCACCGCGCCGCCAGCGGCAGCGCATGCGGTGGACGCGAATTGCAGTCCCAGCCCAGGCTCGTCGCAGCTTGCTTCGCCATCGTCAGACGTGCACGCTGCTGGCGATGCGCAAGCGTGGCTGGCGGTGGAGTTTACGCAGAGCCCTGGTCGCTCCACGTTCGCCACCACAGTTGCGGCGATGTGGCTGCTGACCCCGTCCATGGCGCACATGTCCCGTATGCTGGCTGGCCTGCGCTGGCAGCTGCGCAGCATCGTCAGTGTGCTCCTTCCGCCATCGAATGCGAGCTCCCCAACATTGACACCTCAGACAAACAGATCCGCACCGTTAACGCCACGCTCTTACGCTGTCAAGGTGCACGTGGGTGCGGTGTCGCTCTTCGTGGCACAGAAGGAGACGACGGTGCCGCAGCCGTCGTGCACCGCGCGGCAGGTGGAGAACGCCGCGAGACAGTCCCTCAGCGGCGACACGCTGCTGCTCGCCACGGAGGCGGTCGACGTGCAGTGGGACTCCGACGCGCCAAGCAGCAGTGCCGCAGCCGAGGACGGGTGTCAGACGGTGTTGCTGCTGCGCAATACGTCCATCTGCGCCATGCGCGGGTTGGACCAGCACACTATCCTGCTCGAGCGGTTCGGCATTGGCGTGACACGGCAGCGGAAACGTTCCGGAGGCGGTAGTGAGGAGGCGGAAGAAGAGGAGTGGAAGTTGATGCTCGACCCAGTGCAGCTGACGTTGACGCAGTTCCATTACGCCGCGCTGCTCCGAGTAGCGCTGCAGCAGACGTCGCTGCTTACGACGCTGATGGCATCGGCGACAACGGCGTCGCAGACGTTGGCCGGAGCGGCGCTGACTGACACTACGGAAGAGTTCCTTAGCTTCGAAGAGACGAGTACGGTTGCCCGTGCGTCATCGGGTCCGCTGCGCAGCTTTCGGCTGCAGCTGTCGTCGCTCAGCTTCCGCGTGCAGGACGAGGACGAGGGGGTGGAGGTGGCAGGGGCGGCGCCTGGCAGCGCCACGGCTGTTTACGTGCACCTGGAGCTGCTCGATGTGACGTACTACAGCGGCAACGGCTTACTGCTCAAGAGTGGTAGCATCGCCTCCCAGGAAGCGCTTCGCTTTGCCATGCAGCTTCACAGCTGCCGCATTGGGACAGAAGGCGCCATTCCTACGCTCTCCCTCGCACCGCCATCATCGTCGCAGGCGGCAACCAGCGACGCATCGGCATGTGTGGTGCGCATGAAAGAAGACGCCACCACCAAGTCGCGCAGCGGCTTTGCGCAGGTGCAGCAAGTTACTGTCACGGTGGAAGCCGTCCCCGTCATGGCGTGGGTGGACCTTTTATACGCCCCCTACCTGCAGGTGGTAGTGCCGAACTACCAGACCGCGCAAGAGCTGGTGGTGCAGCGTGACCTGTGGCTGAGTGAAGACCTTGTGTTGACAGAGCGGACGCCCATGCGGGTGGTGAACAAGTCCTACAGTCTTCTGTATCTTTACGGAAACGGGCACACGCTCTACTTGAATGCAGGGCGACAGGGGCAGCTGATCCGTCTCGATGAGGGGGTGACACTGCGCATCATGCACGCCGTCGTCTGCATGGACGCGGCGTCGATAGAGACCTACGTAAGCGGCGGGAACGGGTCGTACGTCGTCATTGATCGTGAAACGTGCACGGTGATGCCGCCGTCCGACCTTGCGGCGCAGGTGCAGCAGCAGCAGCAGGAGGAGCAGCGCGCCGTACCACCAGCAAGCATGTGGACCGACTTTGAGGGCAACGTGCAGATTCAACTTCGCATCCCCGAACCACGCAGTGGCGACGTTGCCGCAGGGCCGCGAGTCGGCGGGGCTCAGCGCACCCTCGTCGTCTATAGCGACATGCAGCTCTCCCTGGTGAACGCACGAACAGCGCTGCCGCATGTCAACGAAGTCAGCGGCACCTTCGTTCTCGCCCACGCTGGCGTGCGCAGCGAGTTTGTCACCGCGCACGGGACGAGCGTGGACGCCTCTGACATCGTCTCCGATTGGGCCATGACGGTCAATTACACCGAGGAGAAGAGCAGCGTGGACGGTGACGCGGCCGCAGGTGGGCCCCTGTCGTCAACGTCGGCGTCGCGGCGGCGTCTGCAGCAGCTGCGCAGCATCACAGTGGCGGCGAGCAGGGGAGTGGAGATGCAGGTGCGGTACAGCGACGTCTTCTTTGTCCTCCGTTCGGCCCGGCACGCCGAGGTGGCGTTTTCGAAGTGGAAGGGCGCGCTGCGGCGGGACCTTTGGTCGGGTCTGGCAGCTCTGCCGCAAAGTTGGGACGTGGAGGAGATGGAAAGCAGCCTTGTCGCGCAGTCGATCCAGCGCGAACGCAACAGCGCCGCCACTACGACGCTGAGCAACAGGGCCGCAAGCGGCGTCATGGCAGCCACCGACGTCGTGACCAAGACCTCCTTCAGTCTCCAGGTGCCGTACGTCAGCTTCTTCGCCGTGGATGACAGCCAGAACGCAGACACGCCGCTCTTTTGCCTCTACGTGAATGACATCAGCACACCAAGGTGCGTCGTGGAGCCGCCGCACGTGATGTCTGAGTCGCAGCTGACGCTTCAGCTGGAGTACTACGATTTGGTAAAGTCGCAGTGGGCCCCGGTGGTGGACCCGCTGAAGGTAAATCTCGCGCTGAACTGGCGGCAGAACGCAACAGTGGCGGACGTCTACAACCGGCAGGGCTTCGTGCGGCTCGCCGTGCAGACCAGCAGCCTGCGGTGCTACTTCTCGCTGGAGCTGTTGCGCAACCTTCGTCAGATGCAGGTGCTGCGAGCGAAGTTCGACGCCGCCGGTCTGGACGTGTTCAAGGTGACCACCGCTAGTGACGACGACGCGCCTGCGAGGCCGGGTAGTCCACGGCCCGCCTCCTCGCCTCCACATGCGTCGTCGTCGCCGTCGTCTTTCTGCGCCATGAAGCTGCTGCAGACAACAGGGCTGGAGGTGGAGGCGTGGCTGCCGGAGTGCGTTGCGGATCCTTCCCACGACACAAGTGCTCCACTCACGACAACAACAGCAACGAACAGTCGCGACGCGTCGGCGCCATCTCGTGTGCTGGCCTCCGGTGAGTCGTGGGCTTTCAACCTGCCGCGAGCGCACGGCAAGGAGCTGCCTCGCGCGCAGCAAAAAATCCTGCTGCAGCAACACGCGGCAGCAAACTCCAGCAACGCAGCGCACTGCGGTGCTGTGGTGTATGTCGCGTCGGTGGGGGTGCAACGCGTGCCCCTCAGCACCTCCGGCCCGCTGCAGCG
Source organism: Crithidia thermophila (assembly GCA_030849055.1). Classification (NCBI taxonomy): domain Eukaryota; phylum Euglenozoa; class Kinetoplastea; order Trypanosomatida; family Trypanosomatidae; genus Crithidia; species Crithidia thermophila. Next base: position 9,474 of record JASAOP010002424.1, on the reverse strand, counting down.
CTACGTGATCGCCGACGTTTCGGTGCCACCGCAGCAGCAGGGACAGAAGCAGATCCACCTGCACTCCACGGTGCTCTTCCGCAACCAGCTGAGTGCAAGCCTTCTGCAGCTCGCTTTGAATGAGCGCGGCACGTACGACGCCGTCGGGGTGGTCCCGCCTGGGGCATCTGTCTACGTCCCCGTCAACGTGCTCCGCCGACGCATTCACCTCGCCCTGTCGCGGTCACCTGCCGACACCCAGGCAGAGCAGCAGCAGCCTTCAGCGTCCTACGCTTTGAGCCCTGACTCCGTTGTTCGTCTTGGCGTGTCGTACGACGGGCTGCCATGTCTCGTGAACAAGCTTTTCCTGTGTGTCTCGGACACTGTCAGCGACGCCGACGTTGCTCGTGGCGACGGCGGCACGAAGAGCGCGCGACCCGCTGCACCAGCAAATCGCGCGTCGAGGCACCTCGCCAGAGGCAAGCTCTTCGATATTTACTCGGGCAGTGTGAGCAAGTCGTACTTCTTTCTTGGCGTGTCGCAGGCAGACAGTCAGCCGGCTGATGTGAGGCGCTACCCACAGCTGGCACCGCTGCGTGCCGTGACGGTGACCGTCTCCGCCGCTGTTACGATCGTGAACGCCGTCGGCGTCCCGCTGACGGTAACACTGCTGACGAGGCGGGTGCGGCCTGGAACGCGCGTGGGACTACTCGACACCTCACCGGACACCACCGTGTACACGACGGTGAACACGACGGTGATCGCGGCAAACGCGCGCTACGGTGCGGCGGAGATGGACCTCCTCGACGACGTGTGCGTCAGCGTTGCCCTGCAACAGCCAAACGGCACCGTGCTGCAGCAGTGGTCGTCTGAGCCAACTAGCAGCACCGACACCGCCACCGCATTTTATCCGCCAGCGTGCATTTACCGGCCGGGGCAGGAGAGGGGTCGAGACAAGCAGCTGGTTCTCGTGGACCTTGCAACGCGGGCAACGCTGGTGCTATACATCAAGTACGCCGGCGGCGTGGTTACCCTCTACTGCCCTCAGTGGGTTGTCAACGAAACTCACACGCCGCTGCAGCTTGCGGATACGTCCTCGCCACACGCGGGCAACAACGAACGCTCTGCAAACGCGATTGCCGGTCTCGGAGGGTCGACGGTGCGGACGGCGACCGTGATGCCGTCGAAGGACGCGGCCGAGTCCTCGCAAGGCGCCCCGCAAGCTCCTCCGTTTCTGTACCACAGCCTGCGCGCGGAGGCGTGCAGCAACAACCGCAGCAACGCCGGCGACAACGGACTCTACGTGCGGGTGTGGGAAGCTGCAGACCCCGCCAGGGTCGACTCGCAGGCCGGCTTCTCGGACTGGTCGACGCAGCCGCTGGCAGTGCACGAGGCGTCGGATGCGCAGGTTGTCTGGTGCGCCAGCCGCCGCTCCCCGAACACCGTCGTGGTGCTGTCGTGTCGGGTGGAGCTGGGCAGTCAGACCAGTCTTCACGCCTACAGCAACACGCGGGTGGTGTACATTCGCCCTCGCTGGGTGCTTGTGAACAAGTCGCCATATACGCTGTACTTTTCGCAGACGAGCACGCCCACCCAAACCGGTTTACGGAGGGACGGCGACGGTCGGCGACCGTGGCTGACGGCGCCGCCCTTCTCTGAAACCATCGTCCCGTCGGTGCTGCAGAGGATGGGTGGTGGTGGTGGTGCAGCCGGCTCGAGCGCCCGCCGCATCGAGCCGCTTGTCTGCTTCGCTCTCGCAGACGATGCCGAGCACAACATTCAGCAGAGCCGCTTGAGTTCATCCGTGTCCATCAGCGACGTGCACGAGGAGGCGACCAACCTCCTCTATCACAGCCTCATCCCACTAGCGGAGTACTGGCCGCAGAGTTCCTCCAGTGTGTCGGGTGGCCGCGCGGCTGCGCAGAGCATCCCTGACAGCCTCCCGCCGCTGCAACCGGACGACATCAAGGAAGTCGGCGGCGACCTGTACGTGGACCGGGAGGAAACTAAGGTGTTCACAACGACGGCGTACACGTACAAAGGGTGCATGATGTGCGTCGAGGTCGAGGAAGCCGCGCAGCCGCCCATTGTGATTGAAAACCGCACCTCCTACACCGTGTGCTTCCAGCAGCGTGGGGGCCCTCGCGTCTCCACGGTGTTTCCGCGCTGCCGCAAGGCGTGGACGTGGGACGTCGCACCAAACAGCTCACGAACGCCGGCGGTGGTGGAGCTGTGGCTGGCACGGGAGCAGGAGACGTCGCAGGGGTCACCGCACGGAGGCGGCCATCGCCGTGGTGGGGCGAGCCCCTCGCCTGCGTCCTCGCGTGCCACATGCGTGCTCAACTTTGACCCGCAGCAGATCGGCCAGCAGTCCCGCAACTCCAGCGCCTTCCAGCAGGAAATCGAGATCGAAGACGCCGCGCGTGGCACGTCGTCGCTGCTGTTCGTGCGCGTCCGCGGCGTTCACGGAATGAGCTACGCCGTCAGCATCACAACGGAGCCGACAATCGACGCCTACCGCACCCTGCCGTACCCGCAGCTGTCCTTCGCGATGCAGATGGACAGCATCTTCGCCTTGCTCCGCGGTGAGAGCGCGCAGGACACGTTGCTGTGCTCCGTCCGGCCGCTCTTCTTCACCTTCGCGCAGGGGGTGCGTCGGCGCAGAGACGGTGCAAACGCGTCGCAGAGTTCGGCGGCGGAGGCGGAGAGCGCCGACACCGATGTGCAGCGCATGCAGCTGCGCTTCAACAGCTTTCAGGTCGACGACGAGCGGGCCAATGCGAAGGAGCGCGTGGTGGCGCAGCTCATCGACGATCGCGAGAGCGGTTTTCAGCTCGAGCGCAAGCTGCTGCGGACGACGCCGATCCTGTACTACTCGCTGGTGGCGCTGCGCCTCACCCCGCTCGAGCTGCACGTCGAGGACGGCTTCATCACGGCCATGATGAACTACAACGAGGTGGTGCGTGGCACGTGGAGCGCCGCGTCGTACGCGCAGCACGCAGCGGAGGCGCGGGCAGCCCACAACGCTAACGCCGCCGCTGCTGCACTCCCACCGTGGGAGCACGAGCTCGATCACGCTCTTGCGCTGGCACGGCAGTCGCACGCGGGTATCGCCACCGGCGGCCACGCCACGGCTGCACCGCGGCGATCAGCAGTCCCGCTGTCGAGTCGCGTGGTGGCCATCGACCACCTCTACGTCGACCCGCTGCTGGTGTCGCTGTCTCTCTACCGATCGCCCGGCGCGGCGGACGACCCGCTGTGGAAGCTTGCTGGGGCGGCGAGCCTCCTCGTCGGCTCCACGCAAGACGCGCGGCTGCAGTGGGACCCGGTGGAGCAGCGCCGCGTATGCGACACCATCTGGCATCTCTTCTTTGTCCACCGCAACGCCTACAACGAGCAGCTGAAGAACCAGTACATGAGCCTGGTGAATGTGATGGGGCTGGGCACGATGCGCAACTTTGTGTCGGATCTTTTGAACGCCTACAGCGATGCGCCGCAGGGCAGGCGAGACGGCCGCGGTGGCGGTGGTGCGGCAGCCGTGCGGCGGCAAAAACCGCGCGTGCCGCAGCGGTCGGCAGCGAAGTTGTGCGTTGATCAGCCTGCTGGGCGGCGAGCGGAGTCGTCGCTGCGCCGTTTACGGTCTGCTCCGACTTCAACTGCCGGCGACGACGAGGACGACGGCGGCGCAGATGCCGAAGCAGCGAAAGCAACGACGCGGTGGCTGCAGCAGGTAGCAGACCGCCAAGTCGTAGTCAAGGAGCGCTTTCGTCGCACCGTCGCCGAAGTGGCACGTTTGGGCCTACTGGATGAATTTCTCTCGGTTGCGCGGCCAGACGAGCTGCGTGCCTTTGGCGCATGGGCTCTCTCGCGGTCTATGATGGAGATGCCGTCCACGGCAAAACTTGCCGCTGCCTTCATGTCCAACGAGTTCCGCACCATCAGCACGCAGCAAGTCGTAAAGACGCGCGCCGAAGCGCCTCGCGTGCAGTGCCATCGCTGCGTGGAGCTCGAGCTTTTGCGAGCGCAGCGGGTGCGTGAGGGGGCGTCGACGCCACTGCCGCACCCCGTACGCGAGGGCTTTCTCACGTGGGACGAGTTTGCGCACCACATTAACTGGTTTGAGTTTGTAGACATGTGCACCGATGAGGAGGTTGCACGCTACGCATCACTTGTGTGCGCCGGCTCCTCGGAAGCGTCCAGCAATGTGTGTATCATCACTCCCAATTGAGTACTTGTATTTGCCGCATTAATGGTGTACTACTTTTTTTGTGTGTGTGTGTTTGACAATTCTATGGATGATGGTGCTTGCTTAACAAAACTCAAAATAAAAATAAAAAATGTCGAAGGTGTTCACAATAGAAGAACGTTTAGTTGCACTCTTGATCTGTCGCCACTCAAGATCAAAAAATCTTTACCCTCGCTCGTTTCTCAAGAATGAGTTTTTTTATTGTGGTTTTCCGATTAAATGAAAAGTGAAGAGTGGAGTACAAGAGAACGAGGAGCTTGTTGTTGTTAAATATGCGAACTCGAGGTCATTTACACGTCTAATCTAGCATCCCATCTCTTCTCCTATCCATCGGATTGCAACTCTCTTGTGATAGTCTTCGTTACCCCCACAGAGGCCTCACCCCCTCACGCTTATTTTGTCTACCTTTTGTTTTAGTAGGGAAGCCAAAGCTCTTTCTTTAAACTTCTCTTTTGTATTCACTTTCTTATTCGCTACGCCTTTCCCCCTCACTTTTTTGCGCGTTTAGTGTACCTCGCCTGGGACGAAGTGTCTGAAACGGTAGGAAAACTTTTTTTCTTTTGTTTCCTCATTAGCTTCTTCTCTTTTTTTTTTTTCAAGACGAACTGCACGCCGGATAGATACCGCGCGCGACACGCATTACTGCCTTCCTTTTTTTTTTTGGTTCTCAATACATTATCTTTGTTTCCCTTGGCTTGGGGAAGAAAAAGATCTTTTGTGCTCACTCATATCCCAACTCTCCCACCGTTTTCTTACTATTGTGTTCAGTATTACGTTGGAACGCTTTGCGAGACTCAAAATCTTGCTTTTTGTGCTCATAATTATCTGAAAGAAGCGGAACTACATTTATCAAAATAAAACTTTTTTTTTCTTTCTCTTTTTTGTCTGATCCTTTTTTTTTTCTTTGTCTCTTCTTCTTTTTTCTGTGCGACAATTTTAAAAATAACTTGCGTTTTTTTTTTGTCTTTCTGTTCATCCTTCATATAGCTTGCCATTGTTTCTTTTGCCTCCATCACTCCCACTTTTTTTTTTTTTATCATTGTCTTTATACTTTTTTTTTCTCATTTTAATTATAGAGAAAAAACGCGTTTCTTTTATTTGCTACGTCTTTTCACTAATTTGCACCTCCGTGATTCATTAGCCTTATTTTTTTTTTTTTCGAATAATCACTAGCCTGCCCTTTCTCAAAAGCGTAATTGTTTCAGAATACAGATTCGGCTCTAAGTGACATTTTTGCAGACTTGTTCTTCCGTTTCTCTTTTTTACATCGGCCTTCTTTCACGCTCGCTGCCGTCGTGTTTTTCCGTTGTTATTCTTGTGAATCTTGATTGGCGTAGACAGGCTGATAAAGTGAGAAAAATTGAGTATTAAACCTTTTTTCTCGAACATTTTTTTTTTTATAACCATTGTTGTTGGTGAGAATAGAATAGAAGCAAAAGAGGCAATAAAGACTTTTAGACAGCAGTCTTCTTCTTTCCTCTTTTTTCTCTCTCTTCTCCTTTTTGTAATCATCATGCAGTCCGAAGGTGGCAGCGGGGCTGTGAAGAAGGATCCACCCCTCAGTGCCACGGTGCGAGACCCCATCGATCCACGGCGGGACTGCGACAGCGCCTCCTCGCACAGCGTCTCTCAGCACGCCAGTCCCTCCGGCGAGGAGCTTAATCATGCTACCGGCACATCGCCGTCGTCCACCGCACCTCTGCGCTCTCCGTATGTGGCGCTCCCCTCCCACTATGGGACACAGGTGACGCACACCCAGCACATCTCTGGTGAGCCCAACACGAACATGCACAGCCCGAGCAACACATCGGCGTCGCGGCCGCTGCTGCCAAAGATCTTTTCGCCGCAGATGCGCACCTCCGCCAGCGGTCCCCTCTCGCCCATCCCGACGGCGAAAGGCAAAGGCGTGAACACGATGTACACGCCGCTCCGCCTGGACTCGCAGCTGCTCGGCTCCCCGTGGCCTGGGCAGTATCAGTGGCCAGCCAACCCGTCCGTGCCGTCGCCGACGCGCGCGGGCAGCAATCCTGGAAGCGCCGTCTACTCCTCCTACTGGAACGCAACCTCCAGCCCCGTGCCCTACCCGTGCGGGTCGCCCACGGCGTACAACACCGCGATGCGGATTATGTCGCCCTCTGCGCAGTCGCTGCGGCAGCAGCAGCTGCACAACAACGATGGCAGCTCCCCCGTGCAGCTCAGCATCTCCACCATCGGGCACGAGAACAGCTTCGTCGGCACGGCGTCGGGTTTTGCCTCGCCGAGTGGGACCGGCGTGCTGCACTCAGCCATCCTCGACGCGCCTCTCCAGGTCTCTCTCGTGCCGCCGCCGTACCGCGAGGACTGCCCGTTCTTCAGCTTCGGCAACTCCATCATGCAATCTACGCCCTTCACGCCGACCATCCAGACACCGACCTCGCGTGGCCACTCCATTTACCACGACACGATGCTGGAGCTGTCGCAGCACCGGCAGGAGCTAGACAACCCGTTAACCCTCGTCCAGGCAGACAACACGCGCGGTGCCAGCCACGACTGCGCGCCGACGAGTCTCGCCAGTGCGCCGGTTCTCTCCGCCAGCACGACGCCGATCATCCCCATCATGGGCGACCACCTGCACCAGGCCTCCTCGCGCGGGACCAGCGAAGCCTCCGTCTCGTCCAGCGCCGGCGTCCCCGTGCCGCCCAAGATGGTCGACGGCACGCTGGTGGACTTCGCGAAGCTGGGCCAGCTCTCCCCACCAAGCCCGCGGCTGCTGGAGCCGCTGACGGCGCGGCCCAACGCGCACTCCGACGGCGACGACGACGACAGCGGTGACCAGAACAACAATCACAACACCAGTGCTGGGGAGAAGCGCCTTCCACCCGAGCTGGCGGACGACTACGGCCGCAGCAGCCGCAACAGCACCCCTGACGCAACGGCCATCTCTCCCAACACCGCCGCCGACGGCGAGACGTCGCAGCAGCTGGGAGAGCTGAACCGCACGAAGCGACCGCACGAGACGGACAGCAACGCCAGCGGGCCCAGGGAAGATGGAAGGGAACAGTCAGAGGACGAGGCAGAGGAGGAGGAAGGCGAGGCCAGTGACACTGAGCTGCACAACATCGCCGCCGTCTCGCTCTCCGACGCCAACTTTGCGTACAACGCCGCCAATGTGAAGTCGGACGGCGCGACGCCGCTGGGGCAGGGCAGCCGGGCGGTGGCGCCAACGCTGCAGATCGCAACGCCGCAGACGGTGCACACACGCCGCCACAGCGGCCTGCCGACGACACCGGGCGTCGCCCCGCCGGCCACCACCGCCGCCACCACCGACTTCCGCCTCTTTATGCCATCGCCCGTTGACGAGAGCGGACACGCCTTCGGCCCGCTGCCCGACAGCGCCGCCCGCCCCACGCCGTCGGAGCACAGCACGTCGCAGCTGAGTCTCGTGCCCAACTTTGGCGTCTGGCAGGCGTCGCCGACGCTCTTCTCGGCGTGGCAGTCGGCCAGCATGTCCCCGTCGCAAGCGCCAAGCGTGCGCGCTGCCCTCGACGACCTCCTCGAGGTGCTGCGCCTTCTGCAGAGCGACATCGTCAACGTCTACAACTGCGTCTCCGTCCACGAGCACACCGTACGGCACTGGATCGGCTGCACCCTCAGCGCGCTGCTGCACCTCACCGTCGGGGTGTCGCACGGCGTCGACCTCTCCGCGCAGGAGGCAGCCGAAGGTGACGCGGGCTCGGAGCAGGCGGCCACGTACGCGCAGCTGGGTGAGGAGATTCGCGCAGGGGCGGCGAGTTGCGTGGGCGTGCTCCGCAGCACCATCCAGTCCATCCAACGCGACCGCGACGTCTTGGAGCCGCTGCTGCTGACGAGTATGCTGGCGCGCGGGGCCATCACTGCCCTTCTGCACCGCCTTGAAAAAGCCTACGTCAGAAATGACAGCCAGCCGGTGCTGTCCTCCGCCGCAGCCTCGATGACGAGCAGCGGGCCCGCAACCGGTGTCCCGACGAACCGGCGCACCGCTCCTACGGTGCCGGTGCCCACACCTCTCACTGCGGAGCGCATGGACGAGCTCATGGGCAGCGACGTGCTGTGCGAGGAGCTGAGCGGAGAGTGGCGGCAGTTCGCGTCCGATTACAACCGCAAGGTGCTGCGCTACCTCTTCCTGCGGGTGCTCTACGTCCAGCTGAACGGCAAGGACGCTTTGAGCTGCAGCAGCAGCGGCTGCGACGGCACCACGAGCAACGCCGAGGCAACATCGCAACGGAGCAGCCCGGTGTCCGGCACGCACAACAGCACCGCGACGACGCTGCGCACGATTGAGTCGGCCTGGGCAGAGGACCAGCTGAAGCGGTGCAGCGTCGTCTTCCAGCAAGGCGCGTCCAAGTCGGATCACCGCGGGGTGCAGAAGAGCGAGAGTATGTCCCAAGTCGACGACACAGGTGCGCAGCTGTTTCGCGAAGCGCTGTGCCAAGACTTCCCGGCGTATGAGCTTGTCAAGGAGGTCTTCTCCTCCTTCCGCGAGGGGGAGTGCTGGCGATGCTGGTACATCCTCCTCGGTCAGATGATGGAGTGCACCTTCAACGCACGCGACAAGGCGGAGCTCTTTAACTATGTGTTGAAGCAATTCGTTCAGGCGCCGAGCCCCTCAGCGTCCGCCGCCGCCCACGCCATTAGTACCGGCCAAATCACCCTCGAGCAAGTGGAGGAGGCGCTGGACAAGGTGGAGGCCTCGCTTGCCACGATGGAGGAGCAGGGGAAGGCGCGCCGGGTGGCCATCCTGCAGCTTCTCCTCCGCCGCATCTTTGTGCTCGGCGTCGTCTCCTCGGTGCACCGGGCGCTCGGAAAGGATGCGGTGGTGTCGGACGCGCAGCTGGCCACCTACGTGCAGGTGCAACGCAAGTCCCTGGAGGAGGTGGAGGCGCAGCTCAGCTCCGAGCACGCAGAGGGCAAGTCGCACATCAAGTGCATCCGCGCCTTCCTCGTGCGTTTTGCCGACGGCGCGGTGGAGGCGCACGCGACGACGGCAGCCAAGGACGGCGCGGCGCGCGTGCACCTCTCTCGCGGTGTGGCCACGCCGCCCGTGCCGTCGCCGGACCCGCAGTGGAACACGTCCACCGTCGGTCCGCTTGCGTCTCTCCTGACCAGCGTGCGCTCCCGCAGCGGCACAACGGAGCAGAGCGACGATGCCGGGGAAGGCAGCCGCGGCGAGGAGGAGGAGGTGCAGCGGCGAGCACGCGATGCACTGACGCTGATTCGCGATGTCAGCACTC
>JASAOP010002423.1:0-20890 GCA_030849055.1 Crithidia thermophila | reverse complement strand
TGCACGTTTCTCTCCATCGCTCTTCTGCATCTCCATCACGATACTGTGTTTTTTTCTCCCACTCTCTCTCTCTCTCTCTTTTTTCAGGGAAATCATAGGACGTGTATCCCGTATTGGTTTTTCCTCTCTCTTTTAGTTCTAGAACACAACAATGCTGAGGCGAAGTGTCTGCAATGCGGCCAAGCCGCCGGCTGCTGCTGCTGTTCCTGGGGCGGGTAAAAACCCACTTTCGATGAAGAAGAACGACAAACCCGCTAGCAAAAGCACTCGCCCTTCCGCATCAGCCACAACACCGGCCACCCCAGCACGCAGGTCGTTGCTGCCCTACGCCATTCGCCGTGCTTCCGCTTACGAGATGCTGTACGGCGGAACACGAGTGCAGCACCTGGTGCAGCCCGCCTTCCAGCTCCACCGCATTCGCAGCGAGCACTTGCCCTCCCCGTCCCTCGACGCCGAGCGGCACGACCTGGCGCTGGAGATGCAGCTGCCGCGCGACCTCAACGCGTACGACAACATCAACATGAACATCCAGCGCCAGGTTGGTGCGGATGTGAACGCGCACGACGAGGTGGTGGACGGGCACAGCAAGGACGGCTTTGACATGGGCGCCTTCTACGCCGAGCAGCACCACCCGGAGCGGCACCACAACTCCTCGCTGCCCTACAGCCAGCACGACACGAACAACGTCATGGCCCTGCGCCTCTTCCCGGTGAACATCGGCATCCGCGCCCGCACGGAAGCCGTGCGCATCCGCACTGAGGACTGCCTGCGCCGTCTGCGGGATGCACAGCTGTGTGCGCAGGTGCGGCAGCCGTGCGAGTACCCGCTGCCCATGCACCGACGCAGCCAGTACAGCGCCGCAGCAGCAGCAACAGCGGGGACGGCCACGTCCGACGACGAGGCACAGCGCACGGCGCACCTGCGTGGAGGCGCGGCACACCCCTCCCCGTCGGAGCTGTCCATCTTCACTCGCCCGGTGGACAAGTCCGACCACGTGCGCGCCACCGTGGCGTACGCGTTCCCTGTGCACCCGTACGCGATGGCAGGCGGTGCTGGACGCCACCACCAGCGGAGCGCCGACGCCTCGGCTTCCACCGCTGCAGCGGCGACGTGGTCGTCGCGAGCGTGGCTGCCGCTGCAGATGCTGAAGCCGATGGGACACAACTGGAGCGCGGCGACGCGCAGCAGCGGCTCGCGCGGCCCGCACATGCAGCTCATGCAGGAACGGCTCGATCAAAAGGGTTTTGGGTGGAAGCGCAAGTCGCGCTCGCTGTGGCAGCAGGACGTGGCCACGGCCGGCTTCCGGCCCCACCGCTACTTCTAATCCTGCAGAGAAGAAGAGAAGAAAGAGAGCAGAAGGTTTTTTTTCTCCTCTCTGTTTGGGGGCATGCTGGTTGTGCTTCACATGTCACTTTTCGTTCTCTTCGTTTCTTTTTTCCCCACTCTGTTGCAGTTGTTGTTGTTGCAGCGTGCTGCTCAGAGTGTGATCGTCGTAATGGTATTTGGATGAAGACATGTTTGCACCTAATTAGCTTTCATCTACGCAACAACCTTGTATGTGCACTATGGGAAAGTGCAACGCACGCAGACATTATCTTTGTGACTGTTTCATGGTTCGTTTTTGCCTTGACCATTGCAAAAAAGTAATTCCTGTTTTGTTTGACCTACTCTATTACTGCTCACCAGTAATTTTGCTTTGACCGTTGGTGGTTGTTGCCGCTCCTACTTCGTGTTTTTTTTTTTTGTTGTTGTTGTTGTTGCTGTTGTTGTTGTTGTTGTTGTTGTTGTTGTTGTTGTTGTTGTTGTTGTTGTTGTTGTCGATTGCCTGTCTGTGAGGTCCCGTGGGCGATATGAAACTGCCCTTTTTACATTCTAGCTTAAAGCATTTTAGCCAAATTATAGTAAGTTCAAGTGTGCTCTTCACTTTGTCTTTTGGCATGTGGTTCTCACTTGGACGAAATTTATGTGAAGACGCATGATGAAAGGAAAAGCGGAAACGCATGTGACGGTTGTCAAGCTGTTTGTTTGCCGAGTACGCAATGATCTGGTGTTGAGACGGAGAAATAAAGAGGACTGTTTATCTTGTAAAACCTACCCCTGTAAGGTTAGTCGTGTTGCACACCAACCACGCACCTTGAAAACTATATCTACCTCTCTTCTTTCCTCAATCTGATTCTTTGATTCTGCGATTTTCGTTGCACCACTGTGTACCATTTAATGCACCTCGAACATTCTTGGGAAGCAGGGGGAAAATTCAATTTCACAATTTTAAGCTTTTTTTTCCTGCACTCCTTCTCTCCATTTTTTGTTTGTTTGTTTCCTGCATAAACGCAACCACGCATTACCCTCCTCTCCATAACTTCCGTTTTCTAGCTGGCACTTGCAACCTAACGGAATCACGACACACTCTTTCATCTGCATAAAACTCACGCTTTTCGTATCAGTTGAACATTAAAAAAAAAAGGTTTGAAATCAAAAACCCTGTTGTAAGTGTAGCGAGTGTCTGCAATTATATCCGTGAATTGGGCTACTCTACCTCGACACTCAATTTACACGTTAAACGCAACACTTTTTTTTTTTCTGAGTTGATCTCTTTGCTTTTCTNGTTTTTTTCGTGGTCTGAATAAAAAATTGTAAGAGAACCTGTTTTTTTTTGTTGTTCTTTTGTAAACCGTTAAACATCTCTCTTTTTTTCTCGGGTTTTTTTTTCTTTTAAGGCAGTAATTCCTCAGCCCTTCCGTGGGCCCTGAAGCTTTGTTGTCATCTGTGTCTCTTTTATACTTTTCTTAAGCCATTTCCCTACACTTTCAGTTCCACATCTTTTTCTCCTTTTTCACTACCTTAACCGACTGCGTTTTTGTGGCACAAGGAGCCAGAAACGAAGAACTGTGAGTTCTTTTTTATGCAAAAGCGTAGGACAAAAAAAAAACTTTATTATATTTAAACACCCATTATAAACACGCACTATCAAGAAAAAGCAAGCTGCGTAGATACGAAACCTGAAAGCGACGGGATAAATTTCCAATCGGTACTCCTCTGTATTTTTTGTACCGCACTCAAAACATCCTCAATATATCCGTTAAAAAAAAAAACTGACTACTTCATTCCTTCTCTTAATTCTATATTGCTGCCTTCATTCCGAAGCCGTGCAACCATTTTACAGTCACGCGGTCGTGCGCGCCGACTCAAGAACTCTCGTGATAACAGTACGGTTACGTGTTTCCTCTCCTTCTTTAACACTTTTCCTTTTTTTTTTGTGATCATTATTATTTCTAAACCTTTATTGACATCGGTTTTTTTTTTCCTTTCCTCTTTCCCTATTATAATTTTTGGAGTCCCACTCTTCTTTTCCCCAACAAATTAACTGACATATCCGATTGTTGTTTGAAATATTATCCTCATTGAGGCGGTGGTTTTACCCCTTCTTCATCACTTACTTTTGAAAAATTTATATAGCGCCTCCTGTCGTTTTTTGCTTTTTTTTTACCTATTACCTGACTTTCATTATATCGACCCTTTCCTTCATTCTCTTGAGCTTTATCATTGAGACTAAAAAAAAAACTGTCTTTCTTTGTTTGAATTTGAGCTATCAGACTAAAATTAACAGACAAAATCAAGACGCTGTCGGTGATTTGGCTCAAACTTCTTTTTTCCGTCCTCAGGCTTTCCTCTGTGTGCCTTCGTGTAATTAACCTCGAAAATTCTCCGTTGAAAGGCGTTTTTCTCACATTTTCTCGTTTCGGACCAGCTCCTTCTGGTTTAATCACTCTTTTTATTATTGTTCTCAGCTCACTGTTTCTTTCAGTTCAGTTCTTGTGGTTATTTATCACTACTTTTTTTTTTCTAGGAAAGAATATTTTTTCTGGTATTTGTTTTCTGTTAAACTAACCCAAATCGCATTCACCTAGTAACTATTAATAAAAAGAAAAGCTTAGTTAAAAGTCATCTGTCCAAAAAAAAAAAAGATCTGCTTGGAATTTATTTCATTTTTATCTTTTTCAAGCGCGTGTGTACCTCTGTTCTTTGTTTGCTTGTCTATCTGTTGTTGTTTTTTCTCCAATAAGCTCCTCTTTCTCTCTCATATTTTATTTCTCCACGCGCTGCAGCAGATCCTCTCTTCGTTTGCAATCTTTTTTTTTTCTCCTGGAGTGCATCTGATTGTCGACCGTGTAATTTGCTACTTTTCAAGCCGACTAGCTGCTCTCATACTGCATCTTTTCTCTTCTTCTCCGCGATCGAAAACGCGTTTTTTGTCAACCGGACTCCTTCTCTGTCACTTTTGTAATTATTTATTTTTTTTTTTTGCTCGCCTTCGGTACATATATTGCGTCCATACAAAACTCGCTTTTTTCTAAGCTTTCTTCCTCTGCTTATGCAAGAAGCTGCTTTTTAACTTTTTTCCCCGACGAAACACAGTTTATTGCCACATAGTCCAACAACTGTGCGACTACTCGTTCCTCAAAAGGAAAACAACGAAGTCGCCAAGTCAGGCACTGGTAGCAATTCAAAAAAAAAAGCTTAAAAGAAAAAAGACAATTTTTTTACTTTTCTTTCTTTTATTTTTCCTTCCTAACTCCATCTGGACACTTGCGCATCTAGTTTAAGAGCATTTACTTTAGTAGCTGTTGCGCTTTTGAAGCATTCATTTCTTATCTGTGCGTTCGGCGTCCACATTTCAAAAATCAGCTTTTTCACTTTTTTCTCTTCTTTCCGTTCTCCGTGCATTTTCGAAGCATTCTCTTTTTTTTAGTGACGTTTTTCTTCGATCACCTCAAAAAAAAAAGGAGTTGAAAGGATTTCTTGACGTGTTCACAATTAGTTAAATCATTTTTGCTATCAGTTTACTTTCTTTTTTTTTCTTTGCTTATATATTTTACTCTTCCCTTTTATTATTTTTTAGTTGTTTGACCGTTAACACCGGACGGAATTATTTGAAAACTTTGTAGCATATCATTTGCCCTTCTGTTCTGTCCAATACCCCCACGCGTTTCAACCCGCTTTCCTTCTTTTTCTTTCCAAGATAACCGCTTTTGTTTTTTTTTTTTTGAAGAATTTGTCAGTGTGCTAAGTTCACTACGTCTGCTCACAGCTACACAAATTGGCGAAGTTTATTTCTTTACTTCTTCTCTGTTTCACATACACACGCCCTTTTTTTTTCTAAAGAAAAAACCTCAATCGTACAATTTAAGTAGGCTTCAAACTTAAGCATTTAGTCCCATTACTTCACGTTTACTAATTACTTGTCGCCTTTTTTTTTTATTGATTTTTCTTTGTATAGCGATAAATTGCTATCGTTTTGCTTTGACTCTTTGTTTTCCCTTTTTTAACAGTATTCCGTTTGTCTGCTTGCTGCACTGCATTTTTTCTTTCTCTTTGCCGTCTCCGCTGTTATTATTATTATTATTATTATTATTTATTTATTTATTTCATTCGTTGTTTGCTCTTTAACGCGAAGGCGCTATTCTGTCCTGACGCTAAGCTCTTCGTGAAATTTCTTACTTGTTTCTACATCATGTCGAATCCGCCGTACCTGCCACAGTACAGTGCCATCTCGCAATCCGCCTCGCAAGGCGGACATGCGCAGAATACGCAAGAGCAGCAAGTGGCACAATCACCACATCAGCAAAGCGCGTTCCTTCAGCCCAACAATGCGACGAAGGTCAGTGTCCCTTCTTCTGGTCTTGCGTCACCTGCGCATACGTCTCCCTTCTCGAGCCTGCTGGCGCCGCCGCCGCCGTCTTACAACGTGTCGAGCTCCAACCTTCTGGAGTTGCCGGGTTCGCAACAGCAGCAACAGCAGCGATCGCCTTTGAACGCTGTTGCGCAGCACTACCCTGCCCCACAGACCCCCTTCTTTTACGTGCAAGGTCACAATCCTGCAGTACCATTAGCAACAACAGCGGGACAGCATCAACAGCAGCAGTTGCTTCTCAGTGGTCCTCCCGTCATGCCGGCGACTGCCATGCCGGCTGGAGCAACGTACTTTCTTTACCCAGACGCACAAGGATGTCAGCAGCTGTCTCTCAACGTGGCCGCTCCGTCTCCGCTTGTCGTGAGTGCACCGAGCACGACGGGAACGGCTTCGACGATGGGAGCGGGCTACTACGTGTGGCAGCCCGCCCATCAGCAGCAGCAGCAGCCGACACAGCAGAGCTCACTGCTGGGGACATCCAACGTGAACAACAGTAGCAACCCACAGATGCTCGCGTACATGCCGATGTTGCCAGTGAACTTTGCGCAGCAGCCAGTGCCAGTGCCACTGCAGAGCTATCCCCTGCCTGCCATCCTGTACGGGGATCAAGGCAGTGGGCAGAGGAATGCGCTCCCCGACCAGCCTCAGCAGCAGCAGCAGCAGCAGCAGTGTTCGTATCGAAAGCTCGACGAGCACTCACTGACCACGTCCCTGAGTGCGCACAGCCTAAGTCTGAACGCGACGCAGAAAGGCAGTGCCACGCGACAAAAAAACAATACAGGCAGCGCCGATTCCGTTACCAACCTGGCCGAAGCCTCGGCGAAGTCGCACTCCCTCTCCAGCGCGCAGGGTCTGCCGTATGACGAGGACCCTGTCGAGATCGACACGACAAAGCATCAGCTGATCGTCAACTACCTTCCGCAACGACTGACCGACGAGCGCTTTAAGCAGCTGTTCCGGCCCTACGGTGAGCTCATCGAGGAGGCGAGTCACATCATCTACGACTTCCGTCACCACAAGATGGTAGCCGTGCCCTCCTCTGTCAGCACGGAGCAGCTCTCCAGCACCACCGCACCATCGAAAGCCGCAGCAGCGGCAGGGGTGGGGTCAGCGTTGACGTCCGTGACTCGTGGTGGTGGGGATGATTTCTGCACACCTCTCAGCGGGGACAGGATGTCCACCACACCGCAGGCATCGTTGGCAGCGGAGAAAACGTGCTCGTCGATGGACCTCACCTCCCCCGCCACCGCGCAGGGCGAGGAAGGAACGTCGATGGACGCCAGCCTTCACAACACGGCGATGACGACGGCCACCACCACCACCATCACCACCGCCACCGCGTTAGCTCGCAGCATGCCGCGCAGTAAGGGTTACGGCTTTATTTACTACAAAGACGGCGCCAGCACGGAGCGGGCGATCAAGGAGTTGAATGGCATGGAGGTGGATGGGAAACGCATCAAGGTGCGCTACGCGAAGCAGCAGCGATGTGTGGAGGATCACCTTGACGGCGACAGCGGCACCGCCGGGGCGGTGTTGGACGCGGTAGCGCAGCTGCGCAGAGTCGCTGTGGAAGACGACAGTAGCGAGGACGAAGAATCCGCGTTGGTTGGCTTTGACATCGATGTGTTCAAGGCAGACGACGAGTAGTCGAAGCTGTCTGTACAGGACGTGCACGCTCACAAAAACGCACTGCGTCGGCACACTTCGTAATTTTCAGAAGAGTCTTATACTTTTTTCAATTGCTACGGCTATTCGCGCTTCTCTGTGAAGGTTTTCTTTTTTAGGAATGAGAGCGTTGATGACTTCGTGTGTGTTGTTGTGTTTTTCGTTGGAGCTGGTGTTAATAGTATCTTCGACGTACTCTGGTAACGTCACCAATCTCTTCTCTATGGTGTTTTTTTTTTGGAATGGCTTTCAGTTTTCATGTTGAATAAAATTGTAGTATCTGAAAGTCAGTATGTTCTTCAAGTTCTTTTCGATCACTTCTGTTTGTCTAGTTTTATTATTGTTACTGTTAATATACAATCCTTCATCGCACTGCTTTCTTGTTCTCTACTTTCGTTTCTCGATTTTTTTTTTCGTTACGCATAGCGAATATCCTTAAAGGTGCACAATAACTTGTTGACTCCAATTTTCCAAAAGAGTGCTTATACGTGAAGGCAAAAGATTGGGGACGAGAAAAAAAATCGCAGCGCGAATGCAAGCCTTTTCGGTTGCTCCCGCTCGTTTTGTTATTTGCCCCCACATGCTTGCAATTTAACGCACTAAGCATTACACTTTTTTGTGCGCTGTGCGCATAGTTTTTCCTCTTCGCTGTTTCCAAAACAACAAGAGAAAACATGTTTGGTTAGTTATTACTTGTATATGGTGCATCTAAATTTTCCTCTTAACGCTATGTGTGTGTTTGTTTTTGTTTTTTTTTTTTCACATAATAACGTCTTCTTGTTTTTTTTTTTTTTGATGTTGTTGTGGTTGTAGCTTACATCGTTGGTGCGGCTAATTATATTGTGCAAAACCTCACACAAGACGTGAGTTGAAATAGCGAAAGCGTTGCGGATGTTTCCGTATCTTTACCTCACCTTTTTGTTTCGACCACTTTTCAAAAACCCAGTCTCCTCCTCTCTTTTTTTTTTTTCGGTGTTTTCATAATTATACACTCCCACTAAAATATTGTTTGCCTTTTCGTTTTTCTTTTTTGAATCTAAGGCCGGTGTCAGCATCGTTGTGATGATGCTTTTATGCACTTCAATAATCTCATATGCAACCACTTCCTTCTGTCTTCTCCGTGACACTTGTTTTTTTTTTTTTTTGCTTTTTTCTCCCGTTTCTCCCCCGTGCGAAGAGGCTTTTGCAGTTCGATTAGTGTGTGTATGTGCACCTTAAAACTGTAAGACAGCCAAATAAGAAAAGCAGCTCAACAGCTGCCTCCTTTTTTTTCTTTGCCTCCTCTCTTTTTTGCCTCGGGTGTATATTTGCTCGTTCATTTTGTTTTTCAAACGGCGAATTCTCGTTGTTTTTGTTGTTTCTACTTATGCTCGTGAGACTTGACTGCACATGAGCCGAAAAAAAAAAAAAAGAACGTGTCGAAAGCACTGATCAAGTTGCCATCTGTATTGGTTAACTTGGTGTCGTGTTTGTTGTTGGTGTTGTCTTTTCCGCTTCGGTGAGAATGCATAATGTGATATCAAATTCAAGCATTCTATTTATGTTTTCTTTTTAAACTGCCACCCCTCTTTGTGTGTTCTCTCCTCCTTCGCACGCAGTTTTTCTTTTTTTTTTCTGACACGTGACATGCCTACTTCATTTGCCTTTTTTTGTTGTTGTTGTTCCTTTCCGTGTCTTCATTTTTCAGTGCGTTCCGCAAACAGCCGGTCTAAATACCCTTCTGAATTTGATGTGTAATCCTCACACACACGAAAAAAAAAAAAATTTATTATAAGTGTAGCTAATATAAGTCTGGATGCCTTGCGTGTTGCTGTGCTCTGATATCTGTGCCTACCTTGAAGATGATGGGCAGCAGTTCGTTGTTTGTTTGTTTGTTTGTTTGTTTGTTTGTTTGTTTTTTTGCACTCGCGCTACACTCTATCAAACGGCCGTCCACAAGAGCATACAGCTTTTGAGCATTCAACGGCTTCCAATTTCGAGCAAGTGCGCTTTTTTATGATTCGCTTTCTTTGTCGATTAAAGTAGATCACTTTTTTTTTTCGCATCACTCACTTTTCATTCCCGCGCTTTCTCACCCTATCCCCTTCAAAGTTATCGCTTCATAAACTTTCATAGAACCAGGGTTTTTTTTTTTTACTTTAGGTGCGGCTTTCCCCACACCCATCTGAGCACAAGAGAAAAGTAGCGTGTCAGCCAATTTTACTTGCCACAGGCTCTGTAGTGGGCTGAGCAATTCTTGTTACTTTTAATCTCCACAAATTCGCCTCGAAAAGAATTCACTCCAATAAAACACGCGGGTATTGTCTTTTCATTCCCTCACAATCGCCCTTGTCGTATGTAACTCTCCTTATATATTCAATAGACTATCTCGTCAAGCACAATTTTTCTCTTATTATTAGTATCTATGAGCGACGCACGAAACGAACTGCTGCGCACGTGGCAGCTCGCCGAGGAACTGGCGGTACGCTTCGGCCAGCCCCTGCACGCCTTCCTTCTTCTCCACCACGCCCTCACCTGCCCACCGCCGGCGCTGCGCCACGCAAGCTCCAACCTCAGAAGGCAGACCACCGCCGGCACGACAACGTCCACCTCAACGATATCACCTTCGACGGCGGACAACAACAACGTACCGCTGCACGCCACCGCGTGGGACGCGCAGTGGAAAGGCGAGGAGCTCGCAACCCGCGTGCGTGCCGCGGAGTACTTGCTCTTTCCCGACGTGTTGGTCCCTACAGCAGCACGCCAAACGTCGTCGATCGGCAGAGGTAGCGTGTCCGACGCGTCCACGGCACCGCGCACGCTGAGTCGCACCGCAGCGCTGGAGTCACTCGAGCTGGCCGAGCAGGTGCTGGCACCGGTGTTCGCTAGCACCACCACATCCACAACAGCCGGCCACACATCCAGCACGGCAGCGAACAGCTGGCAGAGCTTCGCCGGGAGCAGTGGAGAGCGCGGACGCTCATCCGCACTTGCTGACGTGCTGTCGGACGCGGCACGCACGCACACCGCAGCGGGTGCGTCGTCTTCCATGCCTTTTTCTCCCTCTCCCAGCGGTGGCGCTCCGCTCCACAACAGCGGGCCCCGTGCCACGAACATGTACTTCCTGAACGAGTCCACCGTCACGGCCCTTGCATGGCCGCTCACCTCCTTCACCCTGTCCTGGCCCTCCACGTCGCCCGGTACGGGAGATCTGCCCG
Source organism: Crithidia thermophila (assembly GCA_030849055.1). Lineage (NCBI taxonomy): Eukaryota > Euglenozoa > Kinetoplastea > Trypanosomatida > Trypanosomatidae > Crithidia > Crithidia thermophila. The sequence continues at coordinate 10,336 of JASAOP010002423.1, read as the reverse complement.
TCACACGGCGCATGTTCAAGGCCGCCAACCAGACGATCATGATCGCCGTGGCGCTCGTCGTGCGTGCCCACGTGCTGCAGGCGGTGCTGTGCTACCGGCGCGTGCAGTACCGCCGCGCGCTGCAGTGCCTCCACGAGGCTCGCGGCTGGGTGGTGCGGCAGTTCGCCCCGGCAGCACGCGAGCGCTCGCTGCGGTTGCTGTGGGCAGACCTGCTGGAGCGACACGTGGGGCTACGCAGCAGCTCGACACCACTGCCCTCTGCATCTGCACCGCTGCAGCTGCACGACGTGCCCCTGTTTGAGGTAGTCATGTTGCATGTGATGGAGTTGGAGCGACGTGCCTGCGAGGTGATGATCAGCGTGGAGGAGTGCAAGGTGCACTACTCCATTCTCCAGTCGTGCGGCACGCTGCCGCCGCCACCGCTGCCGGTGCCGCACGCATCTCATTCTACAAAGCAGGACGATGCGTGGGGCGAAGGCAGTGGTCTGATGGAGGGACCCGCAGTGCACGCGCCCGACCTTCGGCTGCACTTTCGGCGCTACCAGGAAAGCGTGCAGCAGCTGCATCACATCTCGCACATTTACATGCAGGTCCTTGAATGGATGGACGAAGAAGAAAAAGATGGAAACTGTAGTGAAGAAGGTGAGCAAAGAGCCCTTCTCGAGGCGGGGCGACGTGTGCGGGTGAAGGTGGAGGAAGGAGAGGAAGCGTGCAGAGGCGACGAGAGCCCGCCCCTCTCATCTTTCGATCACACCTCCGAAAAGACTCAAGCATTAGTTCTACCCGCTGCGATGGTGAAGTGTGTACGCAGCCAGATCAGCCCCTTCAGCCTCTGCGCTTTGCATCACCACAGTCTTCCCCGTGTAGCCCTACCAACATCTGACGAGCACGGGTCTCCTTTGGTCGAGGCCAGCGACGCCCTCGCCTTCTCTTCTCTCTCGTCGTACGCGGTGTGCTACGATCAGCGGCTCGCCGCCGTGGTGCTTGGGTGGTACCACTGCGTCAGCTTTCTCTATGTGCTCTCCCAGCCCATCTCCTCCGCGTCCTCCTCCACCACCCTTCCCTCCCGTGTCAGTGGTAGTGTGAAAAGGGAAGATAACAAGGACATTGGCAAAAGGAAAAGTCAGTCGACGTCGGTGCTGCGCGAGGCCGCCTTTTTTGCTCGCTACGCCGCCGCTGCTACTGCTGCTGGTGCTGCTGTGCAACAGGTGTCCGGTTCAGGTCGCAGCAGCGCATCGCCGTCGCGCGACGACGTGCCCACGCTGGAAACGCCAGTGGATCCTGTGCAGCGTGCGCTGATGCACTTTCGTGTCTGCGCTGCCGCCTTCGACAGCTCACCGTCGGACGAAGGTGAAGCACAGCATATGGGCGGAGCGCAGCAGAGCAGTGGTGGCACGGTGCTCATCAGACAACCTCCTCATGAAGCTGCGCTGCTGCTGTGTCTGGCGGAAGTCGGATTGGCGGACAACTTCCCCTTCGCGCTGCGCTTCTGCACTGACGGCAGCGATGCGCAGACGCAGGGGCGACGGGAGGCCGTGGGCGGTGAAGGAGGAGGCGGAGATTTGGAAGCGAACAAGGCAGCAGCTGCTTCCGGCACACCACCACCTGTCTCACGCAAACGCGACCGGACCACCAACGCCGCCGCTGCTGCTGCTGCACTCGCCGAAACGCCGTCGCGCTCGCAGCCTTCGTGGAATTGGGTGTTGCCTGGTGTCCGTGGCGTGCTGCGGCTGTACATGGAACTCCTGATGGTCGTCATGCAGGCTGCCAGCACCATGCAGACCCAGAACACGACGAGCAACAGCAGTACCCCGCCCCCGTCCCCCGTCGTGGCTGGTGCAGCGCGTGGGTCTGCAGGAGGCAACTCTTCAACCACCACAACCGTCACTGCATCCTCCCCACCTGTGGTACCAGCGGTGCCCATTCTCCAGGTTGGTCTGCAGCGCGCGGAGCAGCTACTGGCGCGTCTCCTCTTCACCCTCGACCGGGAGATGCTGCAGCTGACCGGCAACGCCTGGGGCGCAGGTAGCTTCAGCGCCCCCACACCAACGTCCTTCACCAACATGCAGCCCAACACGTCGAGCACCCGGCAGCGTGCAGACGTCAACGCACCCGGCGGCAGTGGCAACTGCAGCAACAATCATGCATCGCCTTGTAGGTGGACCGACCGCCTGCAGCCCTCGTCCCCTGCTCAGCTGCGGTGGCTGGTGCAGATCAAAACAGCCGCGCTGCTCACCATGTCTCGCCATCACCTCACCCAGCTCTCCCTCGCTCGCGCAATGTTTTATGTGCGGGAAATGCAGCAGTTCTCGCGCGTCTTTCACAAGCAGGCAAAGCTGTCTTCCCTCGTACCAGAAATGCATGTACTACTGGCCGCCACCGCCACATACATGTCCTTGCGCCGTCTGCCCCACTTCGCAACTCCGCGCACGCGTCAGCGACGTGAAACTGACCGCGGCGCACCCGCCACCGCCGCGCCATCACGCACGAGTCGCAGCACTTCTTTTAGCGAAGACGATGACGACGACGAGCTTGGCAGCCGCGACGAGGGGGAGGTGCCGCAGAACGATGACGCTATTTTCTCCAGTACAACGTCACGCCAATCCCTTAACACCGATCCCTACAAGGACGCGAACAGCGCGGTGGAGGCACTCTATGCGCTGGCGCAGGGTTGGCCCTCCGTCGAAGTCGCCTCGGCTTCCTCGTCGCTGACGACGCCTTTCACGCGAGGAACACATTCCAGCAGTGCCGCGACGTCTGCCTTTGCTGTGCTTCCGCACGAGGAGATGACCGTGGCGCAGGACGTGGGGCTGCCTTACCTACATATCCTTGCGGCCGAGCGAGCCGCCTGCACCTCACTGGTGACCCCGCCATCTTTTTTTCTCCTGCTGTACCTCATGAAAGCGTGGGCGGTGTATCAGCTGGTGGCTCTTGGAGACGAGCTGACGTGGGCTGACGAAGCACCCGTTAACCCTACCGATTCCCCGGTTTTGCCGCCGCCGCCGCACGAGACCAGCAGCGCAGGAACCATCAGCACCACCGGCAGTCCTAGTAGTGGTGCTAGGAAGACGACCGCAGCTGCCACGTTGTCGCCGCTGAGCCCGACGTGTGGACCGCTGCCGCTGCCGACCGCCTCGTACGCCACGACGACGCTCAACACCACCGTCGAGGATCAGCAGCGGCGGGTGGCGCGGCTTGACAGTTTGACGTCGACGCCAACGAGCACGCCGACCCTGCGCGGGCGACACGCCACGCTGCCTGCGGAGATGCAGCGCATCCAGCTCGACGCGCCGGCCATCACATCCCCCACCCTCTCGCCCGTGACACCGGACCCAACGGACAACGTCCAACCAGCACCGCCACTCGTATCCGAGAGGACGACGTCCGGAGGAGAAGCGCCGGCAGGTGGGAGTGATCACGGTGGTGAGAAGGCGTCCGCTGAGCAAACAACTCCGCGTCCCATCCCTGTCAATACGACCGCTGCCCCAGCCGCTGCGACAGCCTCGTCCTCAGCCTCCCTGAAGCCGTCATTGCCGGCATCTCGTGGCGGCCCTGTGGCGCAGGTCGGTGCCGTGTCGCTGTCTGTCCGACACCGCGCCGGTGATGTGTTGCAGCGCATGGTGGCCGTCCTGCGTCACCACTACGAAGCGTACATGGCAGCTACAAGCAATTCTGCTGAATACATGCGTTCATCTTCACAAAGATTGCCGGCTGCGTCGTCTGTTCCTCTTGCAGCGTGGACGCCGCAGAACATCATCCTCTTCCGACTTCTTCGCGGGGCTGTTCTGCTGACGGAGGACCGCGACGAGCCGGCGGCTGCGCGGGAGGTGAAAGAGACGACGCACTTCGCAAAGCAGCGTCTTGGTGTGCTGCATCCGTTTGTAGCCGACGGCTTGGCGTTGTTGACGCGCGCGTACGTGTCGCTTGATGTTGACTCCACCTCCGTCGGCAGCAACGATAGAGGTGGTGGTGGTGGTGCGGCGACACTCAACGGCGCCGCTGCGCCACCGGCGCAGGATAGTGCGACGCGGACACGCCGTGTGGCTGTGCAGCTGGCTCTGCGGTGTAGCTGCACCGCCTTGTCCGCCCTCGCCAGCACCCACACCGCTGCGGGTGCCAGTGGTGCAATCCCCACCGGTGCCGCGGCGGAGTCACCACGGACCAGTGCGACCGGAGTGAACGGGAGTCACCACAACAGCAGCGGTGCCATGGGCATGACAACGCCGCAGGTCGACGCGATCGATGCTCGCTTGCGGGAGTGGTGGAGCCGGCAAGTGCTGGAGGAGTTGTGCGGGAATGGGGCGACAGGTCGCAGCGTGCACGCGGTGCGGCAGCTGCGCGCGGTGTTTCACTGGCTGCCCGGAACTCCAGACTATTCGCTGTGAGCTGCCACCAGGAAGGACACGGAGAAAAAATGTGATGGTGATCGCCTCAGTTCGATCGAAGACAGTAATATTTTTTTTTTTTTGGCTTCGTGTTACATCAGAACAACTACAGAAAATGTATCAGACAGGGATCTATGCAGTGTGTGTGTAAAAGTTTGTTTGTGTGGAGATGAACCTGTAAAAGAAAAAAAGGTGCATCTTTGAGCAGAAGCTAAGTTTGGCGAGAAAATTGTGATGAGAATGAAACTAATTGACAGCGCTGATGAAATGTTAGCATCTCTGGAACGTGAGGAGTGCAGGTGAGACTTTTCACAAGATGGTCTTTTCCTTCTTCCACTTCCAAATCTTTTTTCTCTCCTCTTTTTTTTTTCCTTTTAATCACAATGAAGGTAGCCTTCGTTGCATTGTGACACCATTTCTTTTATTCTAGAAACACCATTTACCTATTTATACAACCGATTGAAGCTCTTTGTCTAACTTGTCAAGCCGCCTTTGACTGTGTATTCCTATTTACTTCCCTCACCTCAAAAGACTCTTTTTTTTTTTTTCTCTTTCTCTTCCCCACTCCGTCAATTAGCTTTGTCGTCATGTTTGAAAGCAACCTGCTCTCTCAGATCAACACCGCCTCGCCGCTGCCGACGGCGATCGAGGTACAGCTGTCCACCAGCATCAACGCCTCCCTCTACAAGGCCTTCCAGTTCGCCCACACCCTTCTCGCCGAGAAGAGCGACTGGGCACTGCGGGCACTGCCATGGACGGACGAAATTTACATGGGCCTCACCGCCGTGCTGGAGCGGCTGCTGCTCGAGCACGCCGACACCACCTTCACCGAGATGATCTTCGCCTTCCGTAGAGCGGAGCTAGATGGCCCGTTGGCGGCTGCCCCGCCTTTCCCCTCTCTCTCCTCGTCGGGCAGCGCGGCTGCCGGGCATTCCCTCGCGCCTGGCGCACGGGGGCGGTACCTGCGGTGGCTGCTGCTCGGGCCGGCGCCGGTGACGACGCCCGAGGAGCGGGCGATGAGCTTCGTGAATGACGGCGCCTCGTCGCAGCTGCGCGTGTCGGCGGAGGCGGCTGCCGCAATGCCGCCACCACCGGCGATGGCGGACGATGCTGCGGTGGCACCGCTGATGGGCGTCATCGCGACGGACGCCAAGGCGGCCCTCGCGGGCGGCCCCGACGCGGCGGCGCTGTCGCAGCTGAACTCGGCGGAGCTGCTGAAGGCCGAGCACGCCCCGTACGGCTACCTCCGCTTCAAGCCGCTGAGCCGGCGCAACAAGATCATCTCGCTCTTCCTCTTGACGGTCATGCCGTACATGGAGCGGAAGGCGGAGCAGTGGTACGTGCACAACACCGACACCTCCGTGGATGCCGTGGCGATGCGGGAGGCCTACGCGTACCGCCACCCGCACCGCGCCGCGCTGATCCGCTTCCTCGCTCGCTACGTGTACCCGGTCTACCACGTCGTCAAGCACGGCTCCCGCTTCGCCTTTCTGCTCTTCTACCTGCTCGAGATGACACCCTTCACCTCCCCGCTGCACCGCATCTTCGGCATCGCGCTGCGCCGTACCACGCCAGAGGACTCGCTGACGACAGGGCCGCGTGCCCGCCGCGCGCTGCTCATTGCGCGTGTCGTGCTTATCCTCGTCTTCTGCGGGTTTCGCCTGCTCGACTTTACGCGCAACGTGGAGACGGCGGCGACGGCGCGGGCGATCGGTGATGAGGCGCTGCCCATCCCGCCCCCGCCCGTCCTCGGCGGAGATGTGCCGCTGCCGGAGGACAAGAGCGGTCTGCCGAAGCCCGGCCAGTGCCCGGTGTGCCACAAGCACGTCACGAACGCCGCCGTGTGCCTCGTGAGTGGGATTGTGGGCTGCTACCCGTGTCTGCAGGGCCACGTGCGGGAGCAGCACGAGTGTCCCGTGACGCATCAGCCGATGGGCGTCGAGCAGATCCGTCGTATCTTTGAGTGCTAGTGGTTGCGGAAGTTGAATTTGTTTTGTTATTGAAGCAAATATGAGAAAGAGCAAAAGTAAGTAAAAAATATCAGTTTTTTTTTTTTAAGTCGAAATGACTGTGGTTATTTTCGCTTTGGAAACGAAAGGGAGATGTTTTGTGCATCTTTGACGCTTTTTCTGTTATTGTTGTTGCTCGTTGTGTGAATCGCTAGTTGTTAATTTTCCTATTGTTTGCTTTCTTTTTTAGGTTGTCGTTATTAGCTTTTATTTGTTACTATACGCTTTCGCCCATAATTCTTGTCCCTTTTCAACATCTGAAAAAAAGAAAACTTTTTTCCCTTAAGACGGTTCTGTACTGAATGTGGCGTGTAAGGCTTTTTGCCGTTAGGTCGCGAAATAGTGAAATGCGCTGCGGTTTTCGATCAATATCTACAGTTGGCGGCCCTCCTTCCCCGAATTCAAAGGACTCTTTCCTCTTCCACATCGCTGCTTCATTTCCTCTCTTACTTTTACCACCTTACCTAACAAAAAAGAAAACGGTACTTCTATTTTCGCTCTTTTATTTTTTTTTTCTAGTTTCAGAAAAGGAAGAACACTCGGTCTCCTCGTGTGTCTGTGTGTGTGTGTGTGTGTGTGTGTGTGTGTGTGTGTGTCATTTCTGTTTTTTTTTTCTCCTCTGATTTGAGCGGAGGTTCTGTTGTGTTTCTAAGCACCGTCGACAGCTGAGTTAAGTTTCAGCCATCGTTCGCTACTATTCATAAAAAGCTAAAATGGGTGGGATTAAAGGCGGTGTGGGCAGCTTTCTGCTGCGCCGCGCTGCTGCCAAGAGCATTCGGCAGAAGCACTTCACCGGGCCGCAGTTCAACAAACGCAAAACCTTCAACTTCCCCAAGGGCCACCATCAGCTGCATCGGCGTGTTGCCCCGGCACTCCAAACCGGATCCCTGACACACCAGCTAGAGCATCAGCGCTACGCTCACCTGCCCGGTGACGCCCGCACGCGGCCAAGCGAAGATTTCACCTTTCGCAATTCCAACCCAGGTGGGCGCGATCGCGTGGACAAGGCGATGTACGCGTGGGCGAAGCGAGGGTCGTTGCAGCTTTACCAGATGGGTGGAAAGCGGGAGGTATTCGTGTGCTATCGTTGCGGGTACCCCATTAAGAGCGCGTTGGTGGCCATCAAGGATGATAACTGGGATTTCCGCATGTGCTATTCCTGTTACACCCAAACCGTAGCATCCGGCATGGAGAGAAACACGTGATCACCATTAGTATTGTACAGTGCGCTTTATGAATAAATTCATCCTGTGTTTGACTTTCGATTTAAGGTTTGCCAAATGTTGCTCCTTTCCGCTTCTTTTTATTGTTGTTGAATCGTCACATACAACTATTAAATTTTACTTTGAAGAACTGTGCTTTAATTCTATAATCCAAAAAAACAAAAATCTATTTTCGGCGCAGCGTGTGCAGCGAGTAATCAAATGATTTTTTTAGTGTTGTTGAAGAGGCTTTCTAAAAATGATAAGCATTTAAGTCCTGCATCTCCAAGAGATGTTTCTTGATGTTCCTCAAACTTTTAAGTGTAGTTTTCACCTTTCACTTCTTAGCTTTATTCACCCCCTTTCTACCTCTTTACGTCATTGGCTTTTTTTCACTTTAGTGTGAAAAATACCTTTTTTCAAGAATACAAACTTTAGACATGGCGGACGAGAACGTGCCGCCGGGCATCTCCGAGAAGCAGGATGAGATTATCCAATACGTGGCCAAGTACGTCGTCAGCTCCTGCGACGGCGCACGCTATCAGGAAAAGATTCGCACGCGGACCAAGTACAACTCCTACTTCGCCTTCCTCGACGCCAAGCACCCGTACCACCGCTACTACCAGTACCTTCTCGACTCCTACCGCTACTACATCCAGAACACTCATGCGGTCGGGGCCACCGCCTGGGGTGACGGCAGCGGCGCGCAGCAGCAGCAGCAGCTGACGGAGGAGGAGTATTACCAGCTCTACGGCGCCTACCAAGGACAAACGGGCGAGATTGGCTTCCAGGGAGCGGAGGAGGACGCCACGGGTGGCTACTACGGGAGTGCGGTGCAGGGTCAGGAGGAGACGCCACAGCCATCGGGGCTCGGTGCAGGAGGTGATGCGGATAAGGCACCATCAGGGCAGGAGGCCGTCGACGCTGACAATGTTGGTGTCGACCCAACCGCTGCGGAGGCGGAGGCAGACGAGGAGGAAGAAGAGTACGAGTTGGTGATGGAAAACGGCGAGTGGGTCTCGCGCAAAAGAAGCTAACACCCACGCTGTTTTTGGCCTTTTTTTCCCCCTGCGGTGCGCTTTCACACGTTAAAGCTTGTTTTAAGCGCGCACGGTGGTGGGTGGTGCGTAGTCGCGACTAAATGTTGTCGACGACGGAACTTTTGATGTAAGCTCCGCTTATTGTTAAAACCTTTCTCTAAAAAAAAAACCGCCTACTAGTAGAAACAATCAATTTCAATAAAAAACACTTTTTTTTGTATGCAATAAAACTCGACTTTTGCAGGCGCTCCTATCCTCATCGCGGGATACTCTTTCTGCTTCGTGCGGCCGCATCATAAACACTTTGTATGTTCTCCGCCAGCCGCTATAGCTGCTTTGCTCAAATCGCATGCTTCTGTGATCTCAAGACAATTTTTCAAACATTGCTTTCTCCTACTCTCTTATCTATTCACCACCTTTGATTTTCTTCTTTTACAAACTGCATTGGCACACGTATCACAGAAACCGTGAATAATTAGTTCTGCTCCATCAGCTCCCTGTTTCTAGGGCAATATTCCTCATTTTTTTTCCCGTTCTGCTTCTTTCTCCCACTCTGTACCTTTCGTCTTCTTTTTTTTTTTTTAAGTAACACTCAAACAAAAAAAAAAGGTCTTTCACACACGAACAAAAAACAAATGGGCTGCTGTCCTTCCATCTCCCAGTCAGATGTGGGCATCATCGAAACGTGCGGCAAGTTCTCGCACACGGCCGAGCCTGGTATCCACTGCCTCTGGTGCGGCTCCCAGCTCGTCACTAGCGTCTCGCTGCGTCTGCAGGAGTACGTGCTGAAGGTGAACTCCAAGACGAAAGACAACGTCTTCGTCACGCTGTCGCTCATGATCCAGTACCAGGTCTCGCCCGAGAAGGTCTCCGCCTTCTACTACATGTGCGACTCCTCCGTGGACTGCATGCGGGACTACGTGCTCAACTCTATTCGCGCCAAGGTGCCCCTCTACAAGCTGGAGGCGCTCTACGTCGAGCGCGGCACCATCTCGCAGCAGCTCAAGGACGAGGTGGACGCCATCATCACAACCTACGGCATCGAGATCGTTTCGGCGCTCATTTCAGACATCGACCCAGGCAACGAAATCACCGCCGCGATGAACGACGTGCAGAAGTTTCAGCGCCTCCGTGCCGCTTCGGTGGACGCGGCGGAGACCGAGAAGCTGAAGCGTGTGCGGGCGGCGGAGGCCCGCTGCGAGGCTCGTCGCTTATCGGGTGAGGGTCTGGCCGAGCAGCGCAAGGCGATTGTGGCGGGTCTCATGCAATCCATCGAGGATGTGCAGAGCGAGGTGCGCGACCTCACCTCGGACGACGCGACGAACATGCTGCTTATGAACCAGTACTACGACACGCTGCAGGCCATCGCGGCGAACAGCAAGTCGAGTGTGATTATGCTGGAGTCGAACGGCGGGCTGGAGCGGGTGGCGGCGCAGCTCCGCAAGGGTGTGACGCAGATGATGAAGTGAGCTTTGAAAACAGAGAAAAGGAAGAAAAAGATGCTGCTTTTCTATGATTTGACATGCATTTTTTTACTCACTTCACTACCTGCTTGTTTGTACTCTTCTTTTTTATTGGTTTCTTTCTCTTTCAGTGCTTGTAATTCGTATTTTCTTTCGCTCTTTTTTTCTTTTTTACTGCCATGCATTTGTCACTTTGTTATACCTACATAAAATAAGACTAAAACATCCGACTTTTCT
>JASAOP010002422.1:0-20864 GCA_030849055.1 Crithidia thermophila | reverse complement strand
CGTGCGAGGTCACCCATGTACCCACCGCGGGCGATGGCGGAGAGGTTGAAATTGCGAGCTGCCGTTACTGTCGAATGCGACTCGAAACTACTTTCTCATCTTTTTCGTGGGTTTGTTATTTGTGGTGCCTCGTCTTCTCTCATTCTGCGCTCCGTTCCTAGTCTTCTTTTCTAGTCCGATGTGGCGGGGGGTGCTTTCCCTCCCTCCCTGGGCGGACATGGGCTGGCCCCCCCAACCCAACCGGTGGGGGCTCGGCGAAGCGAGGATCATTGGCTTTTCTAATGAACAGAGGGCGGGGGAGAAGCAACGAGAATTTTTTTTTTCATTTGGGGATGCAGAGGAAACGCGAGAGCACGTGTTCTCGCTCTCTGCTTATTCTTCTTCGCGCCATCAGCAGGCTCAAAGCTATCATTTACTTTTTTTCTCGTTTTTTCAACTTCATCGATAACACACAAGTTCAGAGTAAAATGAACGTGGAAACAGTGAAAAGAAACTGAAATTAATATATATTTTCCTTCTTTTTTTAGTGAAAAACGGTGCGCCGCCTCCACGCAGCGCATTGACGGCGTCGACCTCACTTCGGGGTGTGGAGGAAATGCTCGGCAATGACGCGGCTCATCGCGAAGGTGAGGCCCTTGGCGTACTTCACGTGCAGGAACTCGTTCGGGCCGTGCGCGTTGCTCTTGGGGCCGAGCACGCCCGTGACGATGAACTGCGCCTGCGGGTACGCCTTGACGAGCATTGCGATGAAGGGAATCGCGCCGCCCATGCCCTGGAAGGCGAGCGGTTTGCCGTAGGCCATGCGGCTGCCCTCGTTGAGCGCCTGCGCCAGCCACGGCTTCAGCTCTGGCGTCGCGCAGCCGTCGCCGGCCGCCTCCGGCTCGAACCACACCTTTGCGTTGTACGGCGGGTTCGCCTCCAGCATCTTCGCCATGGCCTTCGTGGCGGCCTCGGCGTCCGCCAGCGGCGGCACACGCAGCGACAGTTTCAGCGACGTGACGGTCCGGATCACGTTGCCGGCGATCTGCGGCTCCGGCAGGTTGGCACCGACGACGGTGAGACTCGGCTTCCACGCGTTGCGCAGCGCCAGCTCGACGTTGTCGCCGGGCTCGGTGGACACGCCGGGGGCGGTGGCGAACTGCTCCTTGAAGGGCACCGTCTTCATCGCCTCCATCGACTTGACGACGTGCGCCGGAATCTCGCAGTGCGCCTCCGGAATGAGCACCTCGCCCGTCTTGGAGTCCTCGATGCGGTCGAGCAGCTCTCGCGCAATGCGGAAGGTGTCGGGCACCACGCCGCCCGCCACGCCGCTGTGCATGCCCTCCGTCAGCGTCTGCACATTCAGCACGCCGCCCGTGACGCCGCGCAGCGACGTCGTCAGCCAGATTTGGTCGTAGTTGAGGCAGCCGCTGTCCAGGCACACCATGAGGTCCACGTTGCCGATGCGCTCCTTGCACCGCTCCATGTAGTAGTCGAGGTCGAAGCTGCCGGACTCCTCGCACGCCTCAATCACGACGACGACGCGGCCGTGCGGGATGCCGTGGCGCTGCAGGGCCGCGACCGACGTGATGGCGGAGAAGATGGCGTAGCCGTCGTCGGCACCACCGCGGCCGTACAACTTGCCGTCGCGCAGCACCGCCTTGTGTGGGTCGAGGCCCTCCGCCCACGGACGCAGCGGCGGCTGCTTGTCCATGTGGCCGTACATCAGCACCGTGTTCTTCGTCGGCTCCGTGCCGGCAATCTCAGCGATCAGGAACGGCGTGCGACCCTTCTCCTCCATGAATTCGTAGGTGAGGCCCTGGAGGTTCTGCGCCTTCATCCAGTCAATCAGAACCTTGAAGGCCTTCTCGATGAGCCCGTTCGTGGCCCACTCCGGGTCGAAGTCGGGGCTCCCGCTTGGAATCTCGATGTACTCGGAGAGAGCGGGGATGATGGTCTTGTCCCACTCCGCCTCCACGGCCTTCTGCACAACAGCCCAGTCGCGATCCGTCATGATTCCCACGCGCACAAGTGCGAAACGAAGCGAATAATTTAAATTAGAAAGAAGAGAAAGAGTAAGTGGTGAGACACCGCTGAGGGTAGTAAGGAGGTAGTAAAGGAGGAAAAAACAACAACTACGGAGCCGACGGCGGCGGTGGCGAAGAAGACGAGACAGGAGGAGGGGGGAGCAACACATTGATTCGTCAAAAGGAGAGAAAGAGAGAGAGGGAGGAGAGCGAAAAAGACACATCGATGAGCAGGATATATATAGAGAAAGAAAAAAATACAACTGTAGGGGCTGCGGTGCGCGGCTTTGGCGGATAGAGCAATGCTTCGTCCTCATGTTACGTTCATCATCCTTGTTTCATTTTTTGTCTTAAAAGAACAATTTTTGCTTTTCGATTTAGTTAGTGCCAATGTGAAAAAGGCAAGAAAGCAAAGTATGAACGAAAAACAACCAGAACAACAACAGCGCAAACGTGCCCACCCTTACGACGGTGCACGCAGGTCCTCCACGGCGGCAAACTCGCTCACGTAGTTGCCAAGCGACACGTCAGCTGGCAGCGTGCAATGAATGGCGAGGCAACGCGACGTGCGGCGACGCGCAGCACTCACACGACTCGCCGCAAGGGAGGAGCCGTCCGCGGACGCCGCAGCGAGCAGGCCCACCGGCAAGCGGTCAGACAGCGACCGGCCCCGCTTGCTCAGCGGCCAGATCTGCGCACGTGGGCCGCGCGAGTTGGCGGCGTAGTCGCGGCCTTTCTCGCTGTTGCTCGCCAGCTCCCAGTCCGTGGCAAGCGAGAACACCGTCGCCTCACTCGCGCCCCCCGCGACGTCGAGCGCGGTGCTGGCCGGCTCCTGAAACGAGCGCGCCCACGGCCGCGCAGAGCGGGGGAAGCCCGTCGCGGACACCAGCAGCGGCCGGAACGTCACTGCGCTCTGCCGCGACACGCCGCGGCTCGCAGGGAAGCCGAGAAGCGCCTCCGCCTCTGCCACGCTCGGACACCCCGCTGCCGTGCTGGCGGCGTCGCGCACGAGGGGCAGGACGATGTCGTGCACGGTGTAACGTGCCGCTTCAGCTTGACTGAAGATCGGGACTACTCGTGCGGGACTCGCTGCGGCGGCATCGCCGTCCTGTGCCTGCACGAAGTCGCCGGGCTGCGGTGTGGCAGCGCTGATGGCGTCGCGCCGGCCCTGCGTGGCGGCTGCCAGCTCCTGCAACCGGCACGTGGCCAGCGCATTCCACACGAGGTGGGCCTTAGCATCGCGCAGACGGCTCTGCTCGCACAAGGGCACCTGCTGCAGCCACCACGCCTGCCACGCCCCCTCGCGCTCCTCGCCGCTGCAGAGCAGATGCAGCGCATGCTCCAGCCACGGCGGTAGCGGGGAGGAAGAAGCAGAGGGGTCGACACCGGTCCCGCAGGCCAGACACAGCATCATCGCCGCCGCCTCGGCGTAGCGCTGCTCTTCCAACGCGGCGGCGACGTGGTAGGTGCGGAAGAAAGGTACGCTCGCCGGACCAAAGTGATGCGGGGAGAAGAAGTTTGGAACCGTCTCCCCGCACGCCAGGGCGGCACGGTCCACCTGATCGACCGGACCACCGCGCTGCTCAAAGCCGCGAAGCAGAAGTGCGTACTGCAGCTGCGGGGCGTCGTGGGCAGGCGGCGGTGTGTCCGTTCCGTGGGATTCTGCGGTGCAGGGGTGCAGGTGGCAGCGTAAGAGCTGCAGTGCCACCGCGGCGTCCTTCTCGTTCTCCTCCCTCGCCAGCACATTCACATGCGCGAGGGTGCGAGCGACGTGCAGGCAGTGCTGCAACGCGTCGTCCACGTGCTCTGGACCTCGCAGCGAAGGCGGAAGCGCCACCCGCACGCTGGCCAGCTGCACCACCACGCAGTCATCACCGTGTGGGACAGCGACATTCACGCTGACATCACTTGCGTGCACGACACCATCGGTCGCCGCCGCCATGCGCGCTGTCGCCTCCTCCATTGACACCCCCTTGCGGTGCAGCACCACGTGCATGTGCACCTCCGCCGGCATCTCAGCAAGGCAGCATTCCAGAGAAGCATAAAACGAAACCTGCCCACGTTTCGCGCGCTTGCCGGATTCCTTCCTGCTGGCGGACGCTTCCGGCTGCTTGCCGTGAAGGGAGGACGCGAGGGCGCGGTCGGCAACCTCCTCTGGGTGCGTGGGGTGCGTGAACACGACCACCGCCCCACTGCGCAGCACCTCGTTTATCTGCACGTCGCTCGCGTAGCGCACAAAGCAACTCGGCAGTGGCCGACGCCGCCGCTGGCCGTGCGAGGACTGCGACGAGGCTGTGCCGTGCAGGCGGGCAACAATTCCCGCGCTCTCCCGCGCGCCACGCGTCAGCTCCCACGGCGACGGATGCAGACTCGACGACACCGCCTCAGCGCTGGCAGACGACGTCGCGAAGCGGGCCCGACACACATCCATGGCGCGTTGCAGAAGCTCCAGTGCAGCCGCCGCGGGGAGGTGAGGCGTTGCTTCACCATCCGGCTGCCACTGCGGGTCATACCGGCTTGCCTCGCTGGCGCTCCCTTCGTGTCCTGCCGCTGCCGCTGCCTCTCGAAGATAGTGGACGAGTTGCTTTGCGAGGAGAAGCGTCTCCGTTATCGCAAGCCGCGACGCGATGCGTTGGAGAAGAGCTGCGTTCAGCGTGGGGTTGAAAGCACTTACCGCTGCTGCCAGGAACTGCTGTGCTTCCTCCGCGTCGTTGGGCGTGGAGGGCAAGTCGCGGAGGCGAGGGCTGGCCGTGCGCTCCTTCTCTTCCAGTGCGTTGAGGGACGCAGCTGCGTGCTCTTTGGTGCTTGCAGAAAGTGGCAGCTGCACAGATCGTTGAAAGCGCGCCAACGAGGCTGCCGAGGCAAGCTGGGCAGCATCAATAAAGGCGGCGAAGGTGCGATGATTTGGCTGCTGCTGCTGCTGGTGTTGTTGCTGTGCAAACGTTTGAAGAGCCGGGGTGAGGAAGCGCGGTGCGGCGGAGACTGCCTCTGGGAGAGGTTCCGACTGCAGGTCGGCACGTGGCTTTGGTGCGCGACGGCTGGCGCGCGCCATCGCCTCGATGACGCTATCTGCGCTACACACCCGCACACTGCACCTCATCATAGATACACTGAAAAAGAAAAGAAAACAAAGTGCGGGCAGCTGAGTTTGAAATTTTAAACTTGAAAAGCGCGAGTCTGGCGCTAGAAGTTTGCACAGCCTTTATTTTGTTCTTGAAGAGCGAAAAGCCAGTCCAGAAAGAGTGTACTGAAACGTAGGTGCACCAATCGGCGTGTGTGGAGCGGCAGCAGAGGTCGAACAAAAAAATTATTAAAAACGAAGAAGACGGGAGAGAGTGAGTTGCAACATCCTTGGACATCTAAATTTGCAGAAGCTGTTGGCATACCGGACGCATAAGCACACGTTCGCGGTGTTCGCTCTTCGCAGACGAAGCTTTGTGCTGCCTATTCCCTTTGCTTTGATGAGGGTTGCACTAGTACGGCGCCTTCTCTCAGTTCATGAAATTTGTTACTTTGAAAAGACAGCGCTGTAGCTTTCGTCACCTTAAATACAAGAGTCTGCGAAAGATGGCAAGCGACCATACTTCACCAAAAAGTTGAACAAAGCTCGTTGCAAACGTTTGTCTTTTGCCAGCAACACGATTTCATTGAAGAGATAAATTTTTGTTGAGAAGCGAAAAACACGGGAACGCACAAAATGATCAAAAAGGAAATTACTTTGGAATTTCTCGAACAATCAAATTGTCCAACATTAATTTAAAAAAAAAAAACTAACACAAAGAGGTTCTGACAGAGTGGAAAAAGAAGATTTCTCACTATGCCTTTTCGCTTGCTCCCTTTAAAGTGCAGGACATTCAGGGATGCGCAGCACACGCGGAGAGAAGCAGAAAAAAACCTGTACTGCTGTAATAGTTAAACACAAAACGAGGACTACAAACTCCTACCTTTTTTTTTGTTAAAGAAGATGTGTCAACCGTGTGTATTTTTCTTCTCTTAATTTTCTTTTTGCTGCGTACAGCTGATGTTTAAAGACAATCAAATACTAAAACAACTGATCAGAAATCATTTACCGTTAATTTTTTTGCTTGTTTTTGGAAGAGGAAGAATTACTTCTTCATTCCTCGGAGCGCCGCTCCTTTCCAAGGCGCGTTTCAGTGCGCCGACACCGCCAGAAAGACAAGACTCTTTCTTTTTTTTTTCAGCTCTACATTGGTTTCACCACACCCAGTGCATTCTTCGTTGCACGGCATTATTCCTTGCCCTGACGCAGCTTCGACTCCTTCTTCAGGCGGCCGTGGTCACCGTTCAGGAAGGCGAAGCGGGTGATGATCTCGGTGAAGATCTGGAAGTCGATGATCTTGTTCACCACGCGGAAGGCGGCGCACGTTGTGCCCTGATCCCACACCGTCAGGCGGCCAGCGGAGGCGAAGATCTGGTCGGCGATGTTCATCGGCGAGGCGGCGGCCTTCTGCGCCGCCTTGAGGGAGCTCAGCGCCGGGCCCTCGTTCTTGTAGAAGTTTGTGTTGACGGGCGAGGGGTGGATGACCACCACATCAATGCCGACGTCGTGGTTCTCCGCCGCGATGGTGCTGGCGAAGTTGGTGAGGAAGGCCTTCGAGGGGCTGTACATGGTCGCCGTCGGCCCGGGCAGGTAGCAGGAGGCGGACGAGGTGAAGGTGATGAGGCCCTTCGCCTTGCGGGCGATCATCTTGCGCAGGAAGTGGTGCGTGATCGGGACGGCGCAGCCGGCGTTGCACTCGAGGTTGCAGCGCAGGCGCTCCAGGTCGGTGTCCGCGAAGAGGCCGGTGCTGATGTAGCCGGCGTTGTTGAAGAGTAGGTCAATATCGATGTCGTCCGTCTTGCTCTTGATGTCGGCCATGTAGGCGTAGTCCTTGGCGGCGAGGTTGACGCCAACCTTGCGGAACTGCACCTTGGGGAACTTCTTCTGCAGCTCCTGGAAGGTGTCCTCCAGGATCTTGTCGTCCAGCGCCACCAGCACGACGCTGATGCCCTGGCCAGCGAGCTTCTCGGCGATCGCCTTGCCGATGCCGCTGCTGCTGCCCGTCACGAGGCCCCACTTGGCCTTGTACTTCTTGGCGAGGTCCTGCGGAAAGCGCAGCGCGACCGCCTCAATCGCGAGGGCGATCAGGTAGGTCAGGATGCTGAGGAGGCCGATCCATCCGCAGATGTAGCAGAAGATGGCCCAAATCCACGTGTCAATGTAGATCATTTTGATTTTAATTTCTTCGGGGTGCTGTTAGGATACACTACGAAGGAGGTAGAAAGAGGGGAAAAGAAAAATACAGAAAAGAGAAGGCAATGCCAGCAATGATGAATGAGAGAATAACTAGAGACTTCTACACCGCGTATAAATTGAGTGAGAAAAAAAATGTTGTTGTAGCAACGAAAAAATAACCGATCCCGAAAAACAAAGAGAGAAAAATTGAGGAGAGAGCATTGCATCATTGACTCAAGTGAAAGATAACGCATACCGGAAAAAAAAAGGACCTTGCTTTGTTTCACTCACCAAAAGTGAGAGTATGAACAAAGATAAAAAAAGTCAAAGACAATTGAGGACAATTGACCAGTGTGCGAGCCGTGCTATTCTTTAAAATTAGACTTTTTGTTTTCGTTGCAGCAGAAAAGCAAATTTCAAGCTAAAGGAACATTTCACAAAAAAGAAAACGAAAAGTAAAATGTTGGTCTTAGTGATCCAAAGAGAGTACGCAGGGGGAAAAAACGGAAGCGTAGCATCTGATAAGCAGGTTTGATAAACAACAATGCGAACAAGAAAAATGGCAGTGTATCTATCGGCTTTCAAGCATCACGGTAAAACAAGAGCGCAACAAACGCATTGACGCACACACACATACACATCACAAAGGAGAGGAAAGCCGTAAAGCTGCTAAAAAAAACAAAGAAAGGAAGCAAAGAGGACTCTAATTGGAAAGCGGATAGTGCACGTAAACGCTACTGCGCGCGCCATCACCACCACCCCCACTGCCACCGTCACGTGCTTTCGAAACACCCAGGTGAGACGGGTAGCGCACCTGAAAAGCAAAGAAGTCACCAGACGCCGTAGTCGTCACTGCATCCACCTTCGGCTGCCACGCAGTCGTCTTACCACTCCTATGTGTCTGTTGTTGCTGTTGCTGCTCCAGCCGCGGAAGAAGGCGGGCGGCGGACGTCTCGGCATCGCTGCGAGTCACGAAGATTGTCACTCCGCCTTCTCTCACCAACTGGGAAGGCACGCACACCGAAAAGTTGAACGGGTAGCCGACCCTGGGCAGCAGCGTCTTGTCGCTGTGGTAGAAAAGCACCTGATGCAGACTGCAGCCAAAGACGTGCAGCGTGCCGGAGCTGGTGAGGCAGACCACGAGGTCGTGCAGCGCCTCCGTGAGAAGATGGTACTGCCGGTTGGGTAACTCCACATACGGCGTGACACCGGTGTCGCTAGCACAGCGCTCGTGGGGTTCGTTGCCACGTCCACCACCATTACCAGATGCCACGTTCATCAGCCCCGTCGTTGGCTTGAGCTGACTGCCGGGCTGCGGCACGGGCACGATGGCGAGGGAGACGGTGTCCGTGACGGCGGGCAGGCGGCCGCGGTCGAGGCTCAGCCGCTCCGCTATCGTGTCGTCCCCCACAAACTCAATGACGCGCAGACGCATGCCCTGCGTGCTCATTGTCACCCCGCTCTTCCCATCCTCGCTGATCGCGACGGCGCGGAGGGGTGCCTGATGCAGCACCCGATCAATGAGACGGTGGCTGTCCCCGGACGCCGGTGAAGACGACGTCTGCGCTGCACTGTCGTAGGCGGTGGCGGCGAGGACGGATTTCTTGAGCGTGAGCAGCCGCACCTCGCCCTTCTTCTCTCCGGGAAGCAGCACCCGCAGGCGCTGCACCACCATGCCGGCCCCGTTGGACGAAGAGAAGGCCGCGGCGATGGCGATCGTGTCGGTCAGGTGTGCGTTGCTGCTGGGCGGATAGACGGGCAGCGTGTAGAGCGGGCGGAGACGGTGGTCGAAGATGTGGAGAGCGTGCGAGCCGACCACCTTCGGGTCACCCGATGTGGCGGCGATGACGAGGTGCGGGCAGAAGTGGAGGGCCGCCACGACAGACGGACACTCCACAAAGGCCAACGGCGTCGCGGTGGTCGAAGGCGGCGCGCTGCCGTTGGCGAAGGCGGAGGCCCGCCACTGCTCGTACCAGTCCGCCACCCGCGCGTCCTCCTCCGGCGGCCACGGCTTGCACCGACGCGATGTGCTGTGCTGTGAAGGAATTCTAGCAGCCGTATTCGCTGCTGCTGCTGCTGCGGTGGTGGTGGTGGTGGTGGTGGAAAAGAAGGAGGAAGGGGGTGACCGGCTCATGTCCGCTAGCTGCACCCGCGACGCTGCGGTGCGGTGGCGCACACCTGTAAAGGCCACCACGCTGCTCTGCCGGTACAAGCTGAGCAGCCCGACACCACCGTAGACGGCGCACCGGCACACCTCCTGCAGGACTGTCCTGTCGTCGTGATCGGCCGTGGTGGCGGGAGTATTGAAGGCCGCCGTGGACCCGCTCAGCGTGGTGAGGAGCGGCTCCGCGCTGAAGATGCGGAAGCCGTCCGGTGTGCCGATGCCGATGTGGCGACCGGAGGCGGACCACGTGACGCACGTGACGGTGTGAAAGTCGAAGGCGGCGGTGGCGGTGTGACACGGTGCGGGGCTCGGCAGCGAAGTCGGAGCCGACCGCGTCGCTGAGGCAGGGCGGTGCGAGGCCGCGACGTGAGACGAGGACATGTGAGGGAGGCGTGCGCGGAGTTGGAAGTGTGTGTACGAAATAATGTTCACGGCAGCTTGAGGGGGAAAAAAAAGAGAGAAAAAAAGTGACACCAACAATCCAATGAACACAAGCGTAAATCCTCTTAAAAGTAAGAGAAGGTACTAACATACACACATATACAAACAAACAAATAATCAGATGAGAGAAGACGTAAAGGACAATTTGAGAGAAAGTAAAAAAGGGAAGAATCGTGCCTGATGCAGAGGAGAGATCGCAATGCGCCACTCCTTAAAGGGAGAACAAAATTATGATGGATGATACCGCTATACAACAAGATACACCTTCAGAGGGCAAGCACCAGGGAACACCCTGGAAAAAACGTTTTTTAGAGTTTTTATTTTTTAAACGTTGACGAACTTTACTTTTATGAGATAATTGTGAATCACAACAGCTTCCAATGCGAGCAGCATTCAAGCCTTTCTGCTTTTCCACCCTCTCGATAACAAAACTGGACGTATGGCTTATCGGACAGAAAAAGATTGGCGAATGTTCTCCTCTCGATGCGCCATGCGACGCACCGCATCACTGCAGCCCTTACGCGCTTGTCCATGCACGGTGGCAGCCACGCTTCCACTGGGGCTCTGCCCCGACACGGCAGACTGATGACGGGCGGCGTGCCGGCGATCTAGCGTCGGCCTCTCAATGGACTGCTCATGCACAGCCGTGAGCGCAAAGGACCGGAGCCGCGCGTGGTCGGAGGCGGGCGACAAAACGCGCACCACTGCGGCGGCCGCTGACGCCTCCTCCGCTTCCTCTCCTCCCGCCTGCAACGAGGAGGACCGGCGCTGCCACGTGAGGACGTGCGCGCAGTACGCCAGCCGTGCCGTCGCGTCCTCGCAGAGGGCGCCGATGGAGAGCCACGGTGGCTGGGGGACGGGGGCGGTGGACGGGTGCAGCAGCTGCCGGAACTGAGGTACACGACACATCAGGTCCCACTCCTGGGTAGGGGACAGCACACACAGGCGCTGCAGCTGACCGATGGGTGCACCGTTGCCGGGCTGGGACGACGACGCCGAGTCGTCCTGGGCCGTCGCCGCAGCATCGCACTGCAGCTGCAGCAGCAAGTCGATCGTCTGCAGCAGCGCCTGCCGAGCTTGTCGCTCCTGCAACGAGAGCGGAGAGGCCGCGGCGCCGGCTGCCGCAGCTGCGGGCCGCCAGTACGCACTCCGCTTAATCGCCCAGACGGTCGAGAACGGGATGAGCACCGTCGGCACAGTGCTGTTGCCACCAGCACGACTCGCCACGTCGTCTGCCCGGGTTGCGGTGGCGGTGGCAGAGGCGCGCACGTCCTCCATCCACAATCGCAGATGACGACCGCCCAGCAGCGGCTCTGTCAGAAAGTCAGCCGTGCAAAGCTCAAGTGGGGCAGTTGTAGTGTTATCTGCAGCCTCGTTGAAGCGCGCTTGCGTGTGCCACCACCAGCGGTAGTGTGACGAGGTGGCGGAAAGGGGGGAGGTGGAGGTCGAGGCAGCGAGAGGGACCTGCACCTCCGACCAATGGCGGGCAAAGAGGCTGTTCCAAAGAAGAGCGTCAACAGCGCGCTTTGTCTTTTGCTGAAACTCCGGCGTTTGTGCGGAGGAGGGGGAGGCTGTGGTCGCCTGTGCCTTCCACTCCTTGCGCAACTGCACGTACAGGGTGAACCAGTCGCCGTAAGGGACGTGCGTAGCGTCGCGGTGCGGGGCAGCGAGTAGACGTGCCGCGAAGCTTTCGGCGTTGGCGGCCGAGGTTGCCATGCTCCGTACTGGGCAGTGGGAGAGAACCAAACGGTCAATGGGCGAGGATCGCGCGCGCCGCAGAGCACACTTGCGAGAGATATGGGAGGCCGCGTTCATGGTGATAGTCAGGTGGCGAAGGTGAGCCATTTACAAATCAATAAAAACCCGCTTTTTAAAAAGAATGCTTTCTCTTGTTAAGAGGAGAGGGAGATAGATTTTGTGTAGCAGATTCTCCTTCTCTTTGGATTGCAAGTGGGTGTGAATAGATTAAACATTGAAAAAAAATAGCAGTGCGTTATGTTGAAACACAGAAATTACAGTTTTATAGTGAGAAAGACAACGAGGTGGAAGAAGCAAAGGTGATGCAGATAAGTTGCATGAAAAAGGAAATCGAGTAGACATTAAAGAGTAAATATTTTGAGGAGGACGACTTTCTTTTTTTTTATCCCTCTTTTTATCAACAATAAAAAAAGGTTTAAGCTATGTTCGCAAGTACAGCAGGGACTTCATTGCCAGGAGTAAAGAGGTGCAGACGACCACGCTTCGATTCGACCAAAACGATCGTGAGATAATTGTTTTGTTTAAAGAGATTTTGTCTTACACTTCTTGCGTAATTTTTTCCCCCAGCGGAACATACGTTTTTTTTTCTTCAGGTTGAGGCGTACGTGGAATGCATCTTTAATTCAATAGTAGACGAACAACTGCGGCCCTGTGCGTAGACTCACATTCTCGCAGTGCTGAGAAACGCAACAGCGGCAGTCACGTTCATAAGAAAGATAGCCTAGCCTGAAATGACGTTCCCAGAAAGAATTACGAACAAATGCGAATAAAGTCCACAATGCGGAGCGTAAAGCTGTGCGCCGGGCCGTCGCCTGCTGTTTCACAAAACCAGAGTAAGAAAACAAAGAGCCAACATTGTATAGGAAGCGGAGGCAAATCAGAACGCGCTTTTAAAAGGGTATAGGTTAAAGATTATCTTAAAGCGTTGTTGCACTCTCAATAATTCAAAAAATCTTGCGCAGTCAGAGACATCTTCAGAATTGCGGCGTGAAAAAAATTTCAACACCGACAAAAAGAAAATAAGTAGGGAATAATGAAAAAAAAAAGACGAATAACGATCAGCACGCATATCATTATCGGGTCAAGCGTGTGTATAATTGTTTTCAAGAGAAAAAAAAGAGTGAGTTCACTCTAGATGCTTCTTTTACTTCCCTCATAAGCGTTCGGCTTTAAGCTGTATCGCCAAAACCTAAGAAAAAAGGAAACGTAAGAAACAGCATTGAGAACACGAGAACACTGCTAATTATCTTTTCAAAGCACTGATAAAAGTTGCACTAGTACTTGGCGTGTGCCGCGAGCGCCTTCTTGATCGAGTTGCGAATCTCCTCCACCGCCGCCTTGCGATCCTTTGCCTTGAAGACGGAGGTGCCAGCGATCAGAATGTTCGCGCCGGCATCGGCGGACAGCTCCGCCGTGCCGTGGGCCACGCCGCCGTCGACGCCGATGTTCAGCTTCGGATAGTTGCGGCGCAGCTCCGAGATGAAGCTCAGCCGCTCCTTCATGAAGGACTGTCCGCCAAAGCCCGGCTCCACCGTCATGACAAGCACCATGTCAACGTGGTGCTGCTCAATCAGCTCCCGCAGCTCGGGCGTGAGGGCGGTGGCGGGCTTGATGGCGACACCGGTCTGCAGGCCATGCGAGCGGATGAGCTGGCACACCCGCTTACTGTCGTCCGTGGCTTCAATGTGGAAGACGTACGACGACGCGCCCGCCTTGGCCATCTCCGGCACCCACTTCTCCGGCTCGCTGACCATGCAGTGCACGTCGAGGAAGGCATTGGGGAAGCGGGCGCGCAGGGAGGAGACGACGCCAGGGCCGATGCTGATGTTCGGCACCATGTGACCGTCCATCACGTCCACGTGAATCCACTCCACCGCGCCACCCTCGGGCGACAGGACGTTCTCCACCTCCTCACCGAGCTTGCAGAAGTCGGCGGCGAGGATGGAGGGGTCAACGATGGCCTGCAGCGCAGCGTCAGGGCGCTCTACGGCGCTGATCCACGTCGACTTGTCCTGGTGGTTATACTGATTGAACATTATAAGTTTTTTTTTTTTTTGTGCAACGGAAGGAAGGAGAAGAACACTAAGAAGAAAGGTATGTATTGAAGAGAAAAAAACCTAGTAAGAGAAAAAGGATCTTTTGTATGTATATAAAGATATGAGCAATGGAAGACGAGGGTTGCCTGTAAATAAGGGAGGGAAATAGGGCAGCGATCTGCAAGTCCTGTGTTGAGAATAGGGGGAAAAAGAAGAGTTGGATGCACATGAGCAAAGAAGAACCAATTACAAGGGAGAAAGGAGCAAAAGAGGAAATCGTGATGAAATATGACAGAGGAGGAGTGCGACACACTTGCTAACCCTGCTCTCTTCTCCTCACACAATTAGAGAAGAGATATACGTAACATACACAATTGTGCCATCCGAGGCTGCTAAAACCCTTTTCCACGAGGCAGAAGCAGTTTGAAAACCTTGCTACACCTCCTTTTCGCTTCCCATCACTTTTTAAATAGGCAGACATTACCGCCGTTGAGACACGCTCACGTTCCGCAGCACCATCCACCCAAGAAAAACAAACAATTTAAAACGAAGACTCACATACCCGTTTTTTCTTTTGACTGACTCGTTCGTTCTAGGTTGAGCGTATTGAAAAAGAGAATTGAACTTTGAATTAAAAAGCCTTAGATCATTAAGTATGACGTCAACACTGCAACATCTACATCCCTCGCCATGGTCTACGCAAGCACGTTTGCGGATAACAATAGAAAGAAGAGCAAGCCAATCACGCACTGCTTCTCGCGAACGCACTTCGAACCGTATCGATACAAAACAAAATTACAAATGTCACACTGCGACCACAAAAAAAAAAAGGATACCACAAGAAGATAATTCGCCCTCAGAGCAACAGCTCACTACCTGAGTCATTGCACGGAAACAAAAGTATCAGACTAAAATTGACAACAAACAAGTCCCTCTTCAGGTTGAGATCCTAGATCGCTAGCTCTCAGAGGAAAACTAAATTCAACAGACACTCATGGAAAAAAGAAAACAAAAAGGACAGAGACAAACAAGCAAGCCAGAAAAAAGTCACAAGAGGGATGAGAAACGTAGTGTGCTAAAGGAATCGTTCAGTTGACACTTCCCAACATAAGTTTCGGTTTCCATTCAACTTTATTTTTTCGTGGTACAATGAGTTGAATGCTCACATACAGCGATAAAAACTTTGGCGGAAAAAGTTCCTGCGTCCTAACCCTATAAAAAGGTAAAAAACCTACAGATGAAGGAAACACTGAGCGCTGAGAGAAAGCATGAGGAGGAGGTCACAAAAAGAGGAAGCGATTATTATTTTCTCGTTCTCTGACCCCGCTCCCTGCAAATCTACAATCAAGCATACGAGGGCAGGGGGAAAAACCAAAAGGAAAAAAAAACGAATTATTTAAGCAGCTTAGATCACATTTTAGAATTAGGTAAATATGTGTGGAGGCGAAGTACAGCAGCAAAACAATGGAAATGTAGAAAGTAGGAAGCATGTATATATTGTTTATCTTTTTCTCTTCAGCGCCACCGCACATTGATCAATGAAATTACACACTTACGTGTCTGTTTTCGTTTCCCACGATGCAAGGTGTGCTAGAACATCCCCATCACAAAACTCTTTTTTTTCTTATAATTAACTTTTTCTTTTCTTAACGGCGGTGGGCGACGTCGTCGTCGCTGGGAACGTTCTGCACGCTGCTGTTCAGGCTGTGCAGCGAGGGGGACTGCCGCTCGAAGCGGTAGGGCTGATCCGCACGACGGCCCTGCGCTGCCGGCCCGCTCGCCGCGCCCGCAGAGTTGGCGGCGCGTGGCGGTGTGGCCGCCATCGCACGCTGGCGGCGGCGGGCATCGTCGCTGCTGCTGCTACTGCTCGTCTCGCTGCTCGTGTGGACGCTCGTGATGCCGTTCTGGTGGTGGCCGTTGCCGGTGTGCAGAACGGCCGGGACGGTGCGCTCGTCGCTCTCCTCCCCGGCGTGCGTGGTGGGCGGGTGGGTCGGCAGCGGCGTCGTCACCACCGCCGCAGGCGTGTCGTCGCCGTCCGGCAGCGTCGTCGCCTTCGCCTTCGCCGCGGCGTCGCCGCCCTTCAACGGAGACCGCAGCGGCTCGGCGACGGCGGCGTGCGGCGGCGGCACACGCGCGGCCGGCATCTCCTCGTCCTCCGGCGCCTCCCCTTCGCCCCGCACGAGGCCGCGCTCGTCCGCCTCCATCGCAGCAGCGGCCGCGGCGTTCTTGTTCCTCGTGGTCTTGTCGCCGCTGGCGTTGCTCTCGTCGTCGTTGTCGAAGTTGGCCCCGCCCCACATCGGCTTCGGGCGGGTGGCGCGCTGCATGTGCTCGAGGCTCATGGTGGGCGACGTGGTCGAGTGCTGGGCAAAGCTGTTGTTGTTGCGCTGCAGCTCCTCCAGGCAGTCGTACAGGCGCTTCTCCACCTCCAGCTCGGCGATGCGCTGCTTCTCGATGAGGGGCTTGTTCTTCTTGTTCTCGAGGTAGCCGAGGATGATCGTGAGGACGATGGTCAGCACGGTGCAGAGGATGAGCAGCCGCTCGTGGTGCCCGATCATGGCGAGCGAGCACAGCAGGAGAAGGCACAGCACGAAGATGTTGAAGCTGTTGGGGCCGAGAAGACGACCGATCTTGTTGCCCACGAAGACACCAGCGAAGCCAAAGACGACGACGGAGATGAGCATCGGAGCCATGTCCCACGCAAAGGAGCCTTGGTAGACCGCCA
The DNA here is from genome assembly GCA_030849055.1 of Crithidia thermophila. NCBI lineage: Eukaryota > Euglenozoa > Kinetoplastea > Trypanosomatida > Trypanosomatidae > Crithidia > Crithidia thermophila. Next base: position 4,501 of record JASAOP010002422.1, on the reverse strand, counting down.
TGAAGAAACGGATGATATTGCTCGGGATCGACTGCGCGCTGAAATTCACGCGGACAATGTAGTTGGGCGCGTCATAGAGGAGAATGAAAATAATCTGCGGTGGCGCGTTGACACCGGTCAGCGAAGCCATAATACCAGCAATGGAGGCTGCCACGGCGGCACCAATCTTGGTGCTCATCTTAATCTTGCCGTTGGCGTCGATGTTGCGGTTAATGCGGACACGCGTGTACGTCATGGTGCGCGACGGCGAGATCTTCGATGGGGTCAGCGGCGGCACGTTCTCCTCGTTGAGGTGCGGCTCCTGCGTCTCCGGCGCGACGAACACTTCGCCACCGATGGTGCTGAGGAACGCCTCGGTGGTGTTGGCGGGCAACCCGGTGCGGGCGTCAATGACGGGCTCCTGCACGTTCTGCGCCACAATCGTCGTCCCGGGCATCTCCACCTGATTGTCCGACATCGCCGGCTGCGACGGCTGCGTGACTGGGTAGATGTTGGACTGCGACCCCATCGGACCGGAGAGGTTGGGTGGGTGCATGGCAAAGATGCTGTTGTTGGGCACGTTCTGCGTGAAACTGGCGTGCAGGTTAACGATGCTCGTGTTGCGGCTCTGCTGCGCCTCCTCCTCGATGGCGTCGGCCTCGACGACCAGCTTCACGTGGCGCGACTGCAACTCCTGCACCTGGCGCGACTTGCGCCACTTGCGGTAAATGATGATGCAGACGTAGGCGATGGCGAACATGAAGCTGGTGATGCCGAGCACCTGCTTCAGCACCGCACCGTCAAGCTTCGTGAAGAGCAGGACGCCGATGATGGAGAGAATAGTGCTCGGGATGGCCATCATGATCGTCATGGACTTGGAGAAGATGCTGTCGCTCAGACCCAGGTAGACCACCAGCGGCGACATGAAGAGCAGGCGAATGTACATGATGAGGGCCACCACGCGGACAGGCTCGGGACCGAGAGGGGTGCTGTTGAACACCTCCGGCCAGAGCCCGCTGGCCAGGAACCACAGCACCTGCATGAAGATGGCATCACCAATGCCCGCCACACCCTGGATGATACTGGCGATAAAGTTGAAGACGCCCAGGGTGAGCAGCACAAGAATAGAGGCGGCCATGATTGGATGAAGAGAAAAAAAAGAGGAGAATTAAAAAAAGGAGGGGGTGCGCTTTGTGTACGAGACTTAATGAATGTTTTTTTTTCTTCTTTGGGAAAAGAAAAAGCCGATTTGTTGTTTTACAAAGCCGGTGTTCACTGGCAACTAGTTTTATGTCTATGTGACGAGACAGAGAGGCTTTGAGAGACAATCTGTCACACCAGCAAGCTTTAAGAAAACACACAGAAAAACGATCAGACAAACGATATGCACTGCGAAAAAGAGAAAGGTTGAAGAGGGTCAGAATGTAAAGAGTAGCAAGACTAAAAAGAAAAACTATCATCATAAAAGTCAGTAAAAAAAAAAAACACCATTTAAATTTTTTTGGCGGGTTAACACAAAACAAAAAGCATTTTGACCTTTTTTTTTGTAGCATTTGAGCTTAACTGTAGTTAGAGTAGAGAACACAGAACGAAAAGAGAATTGCTTTTACGAAAAATATGAAAACAAAAGTACTCTTTTTCCTGGTCATACATGTTCAAGCAAGATGTGCGCTTCTTCTGTGAGGTACACATCGCGGCAGTGCAGCCACCGCGACTTCACAAAACTCTCCAACATCCCCACCGCCTCCACCAACGTCAACGGATCAGCAGGGGCACCAAAGAAAGCGGCACCACCGCCGTCTTGCCTACGCGACTTCTTCTCGTCCAGCTCACGTGCAGAAAGCGCATCGTGCATCGCGTAGAGGGCTGCAGAGTCCACGTGCTGATTCTCTCGATTCAGCACGGCAACTAAGTAGTTCGCCAACACCGTTGCCCCTGCCGAACTCTGCGAGTCGCTCAGCAGAACGTGACGGGTGTCCTTGCGCAGCGCCAGCATCACCTCCTGCAACACGCTGCCCATCTTCAACACACACGAAACAAGTCCGTACAGCGCCATGGAGAGCTGCGCCGGTGTCAGCTTACTCCCAGCCGCCAACGCCATAAGTTGATCTCCCGCCGCCGAGCTCAGCTTACTCTCCACGCCGGCCACCTTCGCTTTCAGCTGCTCCGCCTTCTGCGACCACGACTGCTGGGTGATGCGTGAGACGACGCCGAGAATCTCGTCCTCATCTCGCTGGTGCTGTGCGATGAGGTGATGAGCGGTGGAGGAGGAGGAGGAGGAAGAGAAGGCGCTGAGAACACCAAGAGGTGCCACCGCGACCGCCGTGGTGACGTGCAGGCAACGACGCGAGTTGCCAGGGGCCATCTTTGAAGTGGAGGAGGGGAGGAACTTCTTTTCGTTGCCCGTAGCCGCAGCCCAATCCTCGTTGTCTTCATGTAGAAAGAAGGCTGTGGAAGATGCATCGGACGAATCAGCAAAGCACTGCTCGCGCCGTCGCACTGCCCCGGTCAGCGTTGCCTTCTGCGTCATGATGTTCTCGAGGGCAGAGAGGTGCGTGTACAGGTTGGGCAGAAGATTCTGCGCCTCACGGAAGGTCTGCACCGCATCCGCCACCGATTTTTGTACTTTCGACGTCATGAGACGGATGAAGAGGCAATTATGCAAGATCGTCCGTGAAGATCGAGAAAGTTGGCAAGTGAGGGGCTTCCTTTCAGCTTCAGCTGCCTCTAGACAAATCAAACGATACCATTAAGTGGTCAGAAAAAAAAAATGTCAGAGAAAAGAGAGAAGATTGGAAAGAGTAAGTGCCAAATGCACTGGTTAGTGAGTATAAAGCGCAACACCCACTCCCACTTTGGTGTACTCTTTTGCAAATCGCGCAGAGTGATCCAACAAAAACAGCATACTAGGTTTATCGAAGCATTGCGTGCAAATCTTTGTATAAGTAGACGGATGGTCATGAGAGGAAGAAAGAAACAGCGCCGTGCATTTAACGTCTTGAGAATTTACTATTGTTTTTTTTTTTTTTAAATTTTGTTGAGAAAGGCATTGCAGCTTCCATCCGTTCGGCAGTCACTGAGACAACTGCGGCGCACATCTTTTTACAAAAACCATCTCCACCGAAAAAAAAAAACCTTAAGCACGCAAAGAGAAAAAGCGTGCGCACACTCAAAAAAAAAAATGTTTAGAGCGCAGACCAGCAACTGGTTGAGACCGAAGGCAGGCGCGATGATAAGCAGCTCCTCATACTTGGAGGGAACCAACTGAGCATTCTCACGACCACACAAAGAAAGAAAAGAAAGAGAAAAAGTTTGAGTTTCATCTTAAAAGAAAAGCGTTTTATTACAAAAATAATACGTTCTTCGCAGTCATTCTTTTTGGCGGCGTACATGCGTGTTATTAACGTTTGTCTTTCTTTTTAGAACGACTAACCTTAAGAACATGTGCACAGCCTTCAAAAGCGGCATCTTTTTCAGTTATTATCTATAAGCCTTTCCGCTACGTGTAACGTCGGACAAAACAGGAAAAAAGTGCAAGTCACAGTTCGAGCTTTCCCTTAGAGAGGAAAAAAAGGAGAACAGTATCTTAAAAAAAAAGTAGTTTCAAAAGCGCGGAATTTCACACACAAAACAAAGGATCTGTATTTCACTCTTTACGGCTGGTACTTTGGATCAATCTCCTCTTCCTGAGATGCCACCCACCGCTTCACCTCCTCCGACGCCATTCCACGCTGCTGCTGTTGCTGCTGCGACTGCTGCGGCGGCGGTTTCGCCCTGGACGCCTTCCGTGCTGTCGCGGATGATTCACCACCACCACCACCACTCGTAGCAGGCGCAGCTGCTGCGGTAAGTTCGCCTGCTGGCGGCACACTGACCACCACCTTCGTCTGCTTCGCCGCGCTGTCCTCCTTCCACAGCGATGGAGGTCGGTGCAGCTCCGCGCGTCGGACGCGGCTCGAGGTGCGGCTGCTGGCGCCGGTGGAGACACTCGCCGAGTCGGCCAGTGCAGGATCGCTTGCGTGGCGTGACCGGGTGAGGTCTCGCGCCTCCGTAGAAAGCGCCGGAGACGCCGGGGAGAGCGTGGCAGAGACGTGCAGCGGCACAGGCGTGTGTACTGCCGTACCGGATGGCGTGTGCGCGTCCGTCGCCGCGCCTGCTTGATTGGATGAGCGAGGCATCACACTGGCTGCACCGACTTCTTCTCTTTCTTCGATGCTGTCGGCCCTCACTGCCTCTTCACGACGACGCTCTTCAAGCTCCGTCTCCATCTCCACTTGATGCTTCACCTGCGCGGAGATCTGGCGGTGCTCGTATACGGCCGAGACAATGGTGATACCAAACACGGTCACCGTAAATACAATGAGGACCGCAACACTCTTCGTGATCATGACGAGCGAAGAGAGCAGAAGAAGAATCAGCACAAAGATGCTGTAGCTGCGTGGACCGAGCATCTTGCCAAGCTTCACTCCTGCGATGAGACCGGCATAGCCGCTAATGAGAGACGTGGCAAAGAGCGGAATCA
>JASAOP010002421.1:0-20843 GCA_030849055.1 Crithidia thermophila | reverse complement strand
AGGGATGAGGCCGCGCACGGCGTACTGCGCACGCACCACGTGCGGGTTCATGTGCACAGCACTCGGCTTACGGTCGGAGGACGGCATCTTTGCTGAACAAAAAATTATGAACGGTTAGCTTTCTTTGTTTATTTGTTTGTTCTTCGCTTCCTATTTGAAAGCGAAATGTATGTTCCCGTGAAGTAATAACTGTGCGCGCAGTACGTAAAGCTGTTGACGTGCAGTTAAAGGAGTTTTGGCTTCCAAGGTTGAACTGTGTGTTCTCAATCTGTTCTATTTGCAAAGGAAGGGCGAAAAGGAAGTGAAAGCAAGAAAATAGAATCGATGCTCTTTTTCTTTGCTGTCAGCTTCGTTATTTGTTTGTTTGAATGTTTGCTTGATACGCGTTCACGTTCGCTGGAAGAACAACCAAGAAGGCTTTAAGTAAAAAAAAAAAAAGGAGAAAGAAAAAAGTAACAGAGGGAGGTTGCAAAACGAGAGAAAAAGCGATTTTTGAATCCGCTTGTTTTGTCCTTTCCTGTAATTCGAACGAGTGTGGCTTGCAGCACTTCAATCAGCGAGCGAGGTACGGAGTGAAGAGGTGAAGCTTTCAGTTCGTAAGTTTAGGCAACACGAGTGAAAATATAGCGTAAAGGTAAAAAAAAACGTAAAACACTGAGAGGTAAAACTAGCTAGATAGTAAACCAAGAAGAAAAACTGTTGACAAATGCGGTGAAATTTGGAAATTCTTTACACATTTTTTACAAACCAAATAAAAAAAGAGGAAGAGAAGGAGAAAGTAAGAAGTTAAATCATTCGTCTAGTAAAAGATGAAAACATTCATATAAGTCGACTGTAATGCGGAGACAGACTGCTAAATTATAAAAATATAAAATTTTCCGTTAAGTGAATCGCAAATGAGGAGCTTCCTGCACGATTCGAGTCCTTTGTTCAATGTGATCGTCGCATCTATGAAAAGTAGGCACCATCAAAGTCTCACTTCTTAGTAACAAACGCGCGATTTCTGGCCGCAGAAAAAAAAAGAGTGCTATTTTCAAGTTAATGTTTTTTCATGATCTCTTGCAACTTTGCATGAAAGGGTGTAAAGTGGCGCATGCCCGCGCATACAAATTCTATGTGTTTTATTGTAAAGATACGAGGGAAAAAGAGTCGAGAAAGAGTTGAACCGGGGTAGAAAGGACAACACTTTACTGAGTAAACGGCGCAGCCAGTTGTTTTTCCAGCTGGGTCAACGAGGAAGCGTCAGAAACGGAGGTAACCGCAGATGTGCCGTCTGCCCGAGACGCTCTGCCTACACGATACCCATCATCTTCAGTCGTATGTTCTGCCGAGCCCGCTGTGCTGCCCCGCCCGCCATCGAGGCATGCAACGGCGTCGTGCAGGTCCGTTTCGGAGGCTTTCGAGAATCGCTGCGGCAGTGCAGCGGCCTGCTCCGCTGAGCCTCGGTTCGATATGGTGGAGACGGAGGAGAGGGTTGCTGCGGCAGTTCCTTGTGTGGGAAGTCGGTGCTGGTTCAGCGCCGACGCTGCAGTGGAGAAAGAGGACGGTACCGATGCCGGAGGGGAGGCCGCTAATTTTTCTCGACTCTCTCGCACTGGTGTCTGTGCAGTCGGCGATGCTTCTTGCCCTGCCACTAGCTCCCGCTGCGCAGACGTCTGATGCGGCACCGCGTTTGCCGCACTGCCCCGCTCATCTCTCCAGCCGAGTCCGTTCGCGGGCACCCGCCACTCTGCCGCCAGCGGTGCTCTGCCCTGCTGTCCCCACGGCGTACGCGCTGCGCTACCGTCGAGAAGCGTGTTGTTGTTGTTGTTGTTCGTAGTGATGGTGGTGGTGGTGGCGTAGGACAGCTGCCGCGGGTCGAGGGCGGCGTCGCTGCTCGTCATCGCACTCAGCTGCGGTTGCGAGTCGGCACTGTCTCGGTCGCTCACGTGTGGAGGAGCCGATGGATGTTCAATATGGCGTGCGCCGCCGCCGCTGCTGCTATCTTCGAGAGATTGCAGCAGCTGCTGTTGACGACGTGCGAGCTGCTCCAGCGTGTTCGAAACGCCGCTCTCCAGCAGTCGTGACGATGACGACGGTGGTGATCCTGCTGAGCCCTGCAGGGCGACCATGGTACCTTGCTTTGGCGCACGTGTCTTGCCAGGTTGTGCGGCGGTGCCCTCCGGCGTGGCCACGTGGTGTGGCGCCGTGCCCGTATGTGCCGGGCCAGCCTCCCTCCTCTGCTGCGGCGGCGGCGGCGGTCTCTGCAGTGCGGCGGGAAGAGCGGACAGCACAGAGCGAGGGCGGGAGACGGAGCCGAAGTCTTCTTCCTCGTCTTCCTCCACACGGGAGTTAGCCGGGGTGCTGCGCAGCGGTGAGCCGGCGTACATCTCCGTGTAGTGGACGTGCCCGCGTGCCGCTTTGCTCGGCAAGGTCGCCTGCTGGGGGTAGGGTAGAACACCGGTTGTCGATTCCGGCGGCTGCAGCGGGCGCGGCACTGATGTGGGGTGATGCGGATGGGGAGCAGAGAAGCCCTGTTGATCAGACAACACTTGCTGCACCGTTTCCTTGAGATATCGTTGCAGGCCATCCTCGCTGTCCGTCAGGAAGTTCACACGCTGACGCCGCGCAGCCGCAGCAGAGGCGGAGGAAACGGGAGTGGAGGTGATGGACGGCGCCGTCGCTGCAGCGAGTGCCGCTGCGGCTGCGTTGACGGGAGTGTACGGTGTGAGCTGGGCGATCAGCTCCGCCGCCCGCACACCCGCCGTAGCGCCGCCCCCTGCGGTGCTGCTGTGGTGAGGGTGGTCGTCGTCGCTCCGCGTGTGTCTCGCTGTAGCGGTGGCGTTGGTCGCTTTCAGCGCGTTTCGCGTGGAGTGTGTCGGCTGCATCGATGCAGCTCGCCGGTCGGCTTCGACGTGCGCAGTGGTCGCTGATGGCGTGGGCGTCGACGGTGCGCGTTGGTATGCCGCCATGTGACTCCGCCATGCGCTGGGGGAATCAAGGTGACTGTCAAAGAACACCTCCACCGCCGCAGCGGACGGCTTCTCCGTCTCCACAGCCATCTGCGCAGCGGTGGGATGTGTGCCACGTCCTTGGCTGTCCACGCCCATCCCTCCGTTGGGCTGCTCTGTCGACTCCTCGAGCGCATCCGAGTCGCCTGCGTGCTCCGTCACGTTGTACTGATGACGAGGCACCCCCACGGCTGTTGCGGCAGAGGTGAAGGAGAGTCGCTGCAGCGGTGACGTCAGCAACTGAGAGGTGGAGGCGGAGGGCGAGGTGTTGGACAGCAGCTGCGCTCCACGAGCTCCTCCGACTGCTGCTGACTCGCTGGGCGAAGAAACATGCGTCTCACGCTGTGAGCTGCCACGGACGTGCATGCTGGCAGACGTACTCGGAATAGTAGCGGTACCAGTAGTACTGGAAGGAGGAGGGGACTTGTTTTGCTCTTTTGCAGCGGAGGATACGAGATGCGCCGAGTTGGGGTGCAGAGGTGGTCCGTATGCGTGCGGCGGTGAAGCTGCCGTGGGTGTCTGCGGTGCTTTCCGAAGAACCGAAATGGGCGACGTGAACGGGCGGTCACTTTCGAAGGCTTCCTGACTGCCGCTGCGGATACTGCGGCTCTGCTTGTCTTTCTTTGTGCTGCGCACAGCGGTGCGTTCAATGCTTTCAATGTGCTGCGTGGCACCAGCCTGCGTGGAGGCACCGGCGGCACGCACCGGACTGCGCAGCAAATCTCTTTCTTCCTCCTCCTCGTCCTCGTCCTCATCTGCGCCTTCCGCGGCACTGTCAACCTCACCCACATGTCCTGCGGAGCTATCTTTCTGAGCATCAAAGCCGTCCCTACGTGACGTTCGCTTTTGAATCGCTCCATCAGATCTGCCCTGTTGGACGGTAGAGGCACTGGGAGCGGGTGCACCTTTTGCAGGAGAAGCCAGAGAGGCTGCTGCGGCCTGGGCCTGCCCCTGCGACCACTCCAACTGCAGCGCCGCGGCGTCCTTTTCCGTACTCCCGCTTTTCAGCCACGTCATCGCCTGCGCACGCGAGACGCCCAGCATGGCCGACAGCGTGTGCTGCGCCGACTCCCGCATCTCGCGCGTCCACGTCGCGTGCTCCATCGTTGTCCGCAGCAGCTCCGCCTCCCGCTCCTTCTCCCGCAGCCGCGTCTTCAGCACCTCGACGGTGCCCTCCGCACGCAGCAGCGACTGCCGCTGCATCGCGTGTGCCTCCTGCAGCTGGTGCTGCTCCGCCTGCTGGGCGGTGGCGGCGCTGCGCATCGCCTCGACGTCCCGCTGGCAGCGGTGGGCAACGGCCTCGTGTTGGGTGGCGGAGGACTGGGCCGCCATCAACTCTGCCCGCGCGCGCCGCAGCTCATCGCGCAGCTGCTCCTCCTGCCGCTCAGCTCGCGCCGTCACCTCTCGCACGCGCGCTGCGCCGACCTCCGCTGCCGTTTCCTGTTCCCGCCGCGCCTCCTGCAGTGCTCGGCGTGCAGCCGCCAACTCCTCCTGCAGTGTGGTGCATCGGTGCTGCTCGTGGGCGACTTGGTTCGCATACGTCTGCTCCAGCTCCTGCGTGTGTTTGGTGTAGCGCTGGGCATCACTGCGGAGCTGCTGATCCTGCTCGCTGATCCGTGCGCGCAGGCCGTCCACCAGGCGGGCCAGCTCGCCGCGCAGCTCCTCCTTCTTCTCGACGATGGCTTCCATTTCACGCAGGCGCCACCGCAGGGTGTCGCGATCCTCCTGCGCGATGGACTGAACGGTGCCCAACTCCGCCATCTGCTGCTGCGTGAGGCGTGCCTCGTGGCGTGTGGCGGCCACACGTGCCTGCAGTTGCTCGTCTTTCTCCCGGAGCGCATCGCGCAGCTCCGTGTCGTGTCTCTCCTTCTGCACACGCAGCGCCTCGCGGTGCTTTGTTTCTGCTGCGTACATCGCCCCCTGCAGATCAATCAACGTGCGCCGCAGCTCGCTGGTTTCGTTGAGGCAGGTGTCGCGCTGCGCCTGCATGCTGTCTCGCTCCTGGAGCACGGCATCGAGCTGCTCGCGGAGGTGGCGCGATTTCTCCTCCCACTCCATCTCGAAGTTCAGCACACGCTCATCCTGTCGGGTGTAGAGCGCGCGCAGCTGTCGAAGCTCCTCTTGCGCGATTTCGTACTGGGTCTGCATCATGTCCAGCCGCAGCTGCCGCGCCTCGGACTCACGCACCGTTCCATCGTAATCGTCGCGCAGGTGCTGGAAGAGGTTTCGCAGTTCACGCAGCTCGTCCGCTAGGCTGTCGCGCTCCTGGAGCACCTCGCGGATGCGCTGCGCCTGCTGTTGCACCACGACGGGCAGCGGGAGAGCAATCCTATCAGAAGGGCCGGCGATTGATTCGTCCGCGGCGTAGGTGACGTCGCTGCCGAAATTCCCAAGAGTGTATGTCGATGCATCGTGTGTTTCTGGTAGACGTTGTGATGAGGTGGCCTGCGAGTCCCCTGCTCCGGACCGTTGTGGGGGTGGGCTACGAGAGTACGCCGATGCTGTGCGACGCTGAGCGCTGTTGCTGGATAACACTCGTGGCTGCAGCGTGGAGGAGGATGAAGAAGAGGAAGACGATGAAGAAGTAGCGGAAAAAGAAGAGGCAGCGGACGGCGACGGCGGGACGGCCGCACGTGGCGATGGTTCCACGGGGGCAGCAGTGCGCGCATCTGGCATGAATGGCCGGGGAGCTCCCGCTTCGTAATGCGTCGTGTTTGTCGGAACTGCGTCGTCGTGGGTCGCGACCGCTGACCACACCTGCGGATGAATCCGGTGCCGCCCCACAGCGCTGTTGTCGTGGCGGTCTGCCTGTGCAGACGAAGAGGCCGAAACCGTCAAGGGTATGGGCAGCGTCCGCTGTGCAGTTGCGGAAGGAGAGGTGAACGTGGTGATAGGGTCTGCAGTGTGTGTCAGAGACGCCCGTTGCGCGCTGAAGGGCGGCAGCCCATCCTGGTGTGTCAGCGGGGGCGGCGCGTGCAACGGCATCGGCATAGTGAGAAGAGAAGAGAAGAAAACAAGTTGATTAAAAGGTCGATTGAGAAAACAGTTTGCTCGTCGATAAGTGAGTTTCGGTTTTTTTTGTTCTGTTTTCTAAACTCGTATAATTTGGAAATTTGTGTCACCGTCGTCTATGGTTGCTATACACGTACATGGGAACTCAGGGTGGTTGTTCTCGTTCAAAGAACAGTAGAAGATTGACGCTTGAGGGAGAGCGCAGAAAAAAGAAAAAAAGATCTATGTGTTGCTTCTATCTGTGTTTCATTTACAGAAGAAGGATCATGCATGTTCGAGAAAGTAGGAAAAACGTTTTGAAATTTGAAAATATTAAAAAAAATCGTTTTCAACATTGCGCACTAGAAAGGAACAGCGCATCTTCTTCTCTTCCACTACGTATGTGGCATACCCAACGATTAAAGTGACGAGGTTTCCGTCCGACAGATAAAAACAAATGATAAGGACATGTTTTTTTTTGTTTTTTTACGATGATGCATCGTGCCAACGTAAAAGCGCAGGCTCTTCGTTTTTTTTTTTTTTGCAAAGTAGAAGAGGCTTAGTGTCGATCAGTTTGTAGTCCTTTCAAATGGTTTTAGAAAGTATCGAACAGATTTTCACACGTGATAGTAATCGAAGAAACCAAAGGCGAAGCTTTGCGAATCCAGCAACATGATGAGAGAGTACGTGAGAAAAGCTAAGTCAAAAAGCATAGTCGTCTAATATCTGCACTGCCGAAAAAGGCATCTAAATAGGAAGGTAGGAGTAAAAAAAGGGGGGGACGCAAGCTTTTTTTTTTTTTTTTGATCAACAACGTCAAAAGCGGTTTTATGTGAACCACATTTAACTGCTGTTTCAGGTTGCTTGGCGGCTATCATAAGCATGTGGGCGAGTATGCTTGCTAATAAGTGCCCGTGCGTGTGGTCTAGTGTCGTCCCAGCGGATGCGCAGAAAACATTCCTCGCTGCTGCTGTTGTTGCTGCTGTTGCGAAGATGCGCCAGCGGAGGCGGGCATCGATCCCCCCAGCTGCGGCTGCGGCTGCGGCTGCGGTGCCGCGGGGTGCAGGAGCTGCATCACCTGCGAACGCAGCACGGTGATTTCGTAGTGACGGCTGCGCACGAACGCCACCGGCGGCGACTCCCCGACACTCGCCCCAGCAGCAGAAGCAGTGTTGGTGGTGGCGCGGTAGGATGGGGCAGAAGTCTTGCCTCGCCGCCGCCCTGACCCTGTCAAGTCGTCCGCCACGTTCTCCACCCCCGCCACCGGCAACGCCTCCTCCCCCACGCCGCCCTCCATCACAGACAAGCCCCCGCCACGATCACTGCCGTTGCCCACACCGCCCTGCTGCGAGCTGGAGATTGTCGTGCCGGCTGGCAGGACGAGCTCCGCCATCATCTCGAGGTGGTCCTCCGCCTTGCGCAGGTGCTGCAGCGCAGCCGCGGCCCGCGCGTGGTTCAGCGCCGTCCGCCCAGCCGCGGAAGCGGACGAGGGCGACGACGAGGGGGAGATGTTCAGCCCGGGAGAGAACAGCGCCGGGTCGTAGCTTGAGGAGCGTGCGGAGACTTCGACCGACTTGCGGGCCCGCTGCACGTAGTGCTGGATGAGAAACGGAAGCGCGAGAAGCATGTCCTCGCCGGTCGCCGCCGGGCTCTGCGCCAGCTTCTCGAGGTACACGCACGCGCGGGNGCGCCAGCTTCTCGAGGTACACGCACGCGCGGGTGAAGCTCGAGTTGGCGATGTGGTGCGTGGCGATGCGGCGGACGTAGGCGGGGTAGTTGGGCGACGTGTTCACGTCGTAGGACTCCGCCCGCTCCAGGCAGGCGATGCTCTCCGCCACGCGTCCGTCGTGCTCCAGGCAGTTCGCGACCGCCACCCACATGCCCGGGTCAGCCGGCCGCAGCGAGGTTGTGTGCCAGTAGTAGTAGAGCGCGTGGTGGTAGGCCTCCAGCAGCTCGTAGATCTGACCGAGGTTGTACCACCCGCGGTAGTCCCGCTCGTTGAGCTCGACAGCGGTGCGGTAGGCCTCCACCGCCGCCGTGGTGTTCTTCACCTCGACGTAGGCGTGGCCCAGCAGCAGCCACGCCTCGGCGCACTGCGGGTCGATGGCGGTGGTGCGGTGGAAGTGCAGTGCCGCGCGGTCGTGCTGGCCGAGCAGCACGTAATAGTTCCCCACGGCGAAGTTCGTCTCGGCGCGGAAGGCGTCGGCCTGGTAGACGGACTGCACGAGGCTGCTCAGCCCGAGGCGGTCGCGCTTCGTGTAGAGCACGTTCGAGTAGTCGTACAGGATGCCGTAGTAGTGCGGGTCGAGGCTGCGGATGCGGCGGTAGAGCGCCTCCGCTCTGTCCAGCCGGTTGCGCTGGTGGTAGAAGAAGTGGGCGAGCTGGCCCATGAGGCTCGGGGTGTCGGGGAAGAGCAGCAGCAGACACTCCCACGCGTTCGTGGAGGACGCGGCGGCGGACGGGCTGCTGGGCGACAACGGCGGCATCGCCTGTGTGTTCGTCTGTGTGTGGGAGCTGCTGGGAGGTGGGGTGGGCGACTTGGCCCCTTCGGCACCGCCACCGCCAGCATTTCGACCACCGGACAGCGTCTCCGCGGCCGTGCTGCTCCTACCCACGGTGGTAGTAGCGCCGTTGAGCGCGTGTGCCGACGCCGGGGACAGTGGCGAGGCCGCACCCGCCTCCGTCGCAGAGTGACTCGGCCCACCGCGTTCAAGGGCGGACGAAGAGGAAGCAGCAGCAGCAGCAGCAGCCGTGCGCAAGCGGGCAGAGGACACCGGGGTAACGCCCAGCAGCCCCCGCACCTCCGCTGCGAAGATGTCCGTCATGAAAAACGGCTCCACCCCGTCAAGGGCGGCGTCAATCTCCGTCAGCTGCACCTCGCGACTCACCAGCGATGTCAGGTCCTCCCAGGCGCAGCGCAGCAGCGGGTTGACCGTGACGGAGGCCAGCAAAAACGTGGCACACTCCTGGCGCATGCGCAGCTCACGCAGCACGACACCCATCAGCCACGTCAGGTACGGATCGACGTGCAGAAGGTCGGCCCCGCCGCCTTTCTCCGCCGCCAGCGTGGCGTCCTCTCGCATCGGGGTGGCCGCGGCGGGACTGCCACCGCTCATCGGGTGCCGCGCGTTGGTCGCCGGGGAAAAGTTCGAGAAGGTGTGCGAGCCAACGCTGCTGCCGCCGTCCGCCACCGCCGCACTCGTGTTCAGGTTCGCATGCCCACCTGTCGTAGTGGCGGTAGTAGTGGCGGGTGCCCCGGGTCCGCGGGAGGCGCTCGTTATCGTCCACGGCTGCTTCTTCGCACTGGGCGTGTGCGGGTCCCAGCCTTCCGCCGCCGCCGCCGGTGCTGCTGCTGATAAGGGCAGTGGTGGTGCGGTCGCGTCTCTGCTCGTCGCGTCGCCGTCCGTGTTGTGGGAGGTCACCCCCGCCGGTGCCTGCAGCAGGTGGTTGACAGGGTTGCGCATCGCCTCGAGGAGGTAGGCACGCAGCACTCGGGCGTGGGGGTGGACGGCGCGCTGCGGCCCGGCCCCGGTGGCGCTGTTGGCGTTGTTGCTGAGCTGCTTTGCCTTGATGCCGTCCATGAAGAGCGCGTAGAGACTCAGAAACTGCAGCAGCGGCGGCAGCGGTGTCGTGCGAAAGCCCCGCACCACCTCCGGCGCCGGGAGACGCGCACCGCTGTCCGCCGCGGCGGCTTCGATCTGCGGCTCTTGCGTAGTCATCCCGATGCCGGCGGTGTGCATCACCTCTCGTAAGATGACCTGGTGGCAACGCTGATACTCCCCTTTCAGGAAGTAGCCCAGCGCGACGCGATGCAGTCGCTGGAAGTGCTGTCGCGTCGATGTGCTTGCGAATTCGCCGGGGGCGGAATAGAAGAGGCTCAGCGGTGCCATGTCTCTATCCACCTCCTGCGCAACGAGGGCCAGTGAGCTGGAGGGAGGCACCGGGGCGGCGAGGACGGCGGGAATGGCGTGCAGACTCATCTCGCTGAGCCACGTGGCGGCGCTGGTCAGCCCGCGACGCTCGCACTGCGCGGCAACGGCGTCCATCGCCGCCCCGGTGGTAATGAATGACGCCGCAATACCGCTGACGTGCGACGGAGGTGCATCGTGCATCTCCTCCACACGCGTGTAGGCAGCGGAGGCGGTGGCGGCGTGGGGGTCGGCAGACGGCTGTGCTGATGAGAAAGAATAAGGTACGGCGGCGCGCGGTGCATCCTGCGAGGCCGCCCAATTGGAAGAAGACCTCTGTTCCATGGTGGACAAGAAAAAAAAAAGTGTCTATCTATGTGCAACGCTGTGGCAACCCGAGCGCGCTTAAGTAGTTGTTGTTTTTTTTTTTTTTTTTGGATTAATGTGTATGGGTGTGGGAGAGAAACACTGTGTCGAAGCAATTCTAGCTGAACAGCAAAAAGGTTGTTTACTTGAAACCTTTTGTTTAAAAGAAGAGAAGGTAAGAGAAGATGAGGATTTCAGTGTGACGCCATTTTAAATCTCAGAGACAGTGGACTTTTAGTTAAGAAGAGAGATCAGCCTTGATTACAACAATTGAAGAAGGCGGCTTCAACCAAAGCAAGCACGTGCTCCTGCGAATGACGCCATGGCGTCAACGTTGTGAGCAATTTTTGGGCAGAATGCATTCTCGAAAGCATTTTGGAATAAAGCTGAAACTTCTTACGCATTGCGTACACAAGCCACCTTGATCGATCTAATCCGTGCACCACGTTCTTGACCAATGCAAAAAGCTCGCACAGACAGCGAAAGAACCGTCAGAGCTCCGAGAAACCACAATAGTATTAGCGCTTTCACAGAGCCGCATTCACCTTTTCTGCAGAGGACGGTTGCTCGTTAAGCATTCAATGAAATCTCTTCGTTGCCCGTTGTTCCACTGCTTTATTCTTTTTATTTGTTTGTTTGTTTAGCGATAATGGTAACATAACAGAGAGATTGAGAAACGCACAATCATCAGGAACAACAAAAAGTGAGGGAGACAATCCCCTTCCACAAGAAAAAAGCACCGAATTCAGAAATGGAGGGAAAACAGGAAAATGCAAAGACGGCAGAAACCCAGTATTCGCGACAACAACAACAACAACAATGATAATATAAAATGAAACCAATTTACAATTGCCCTCACACACTCGAATGCAAAAAAAAAAAACTTCACAATAACAATTATAACACGCAGAAAAAAAAAGCCAAAGATTGAAAAGTTGAAAACCTCTAGACGACTCAGTCCACACGTTCCGCATTCACCGAACCAAGTAAACAGGTTTAAAAAGAAAAATCGCGACGGAAAGAAAAGTGACGAAGAAGGAGAGGAAGAAACAGAGAAGGAGGCACACAATTCAACGTTGAAAAGGCAAAGCTGCGCAGACGCTGCTCGTATGCATGGATCGGAAACAAGACGCTTAAAGGGTAGTAAGCGAAAAACCGAAAGAAAACGCTGAGGTGGCTCGCTGAATACCGACTAGCGATTTGCACGTCTACTTTCGGGAAACAAAAAAAAATGCGATGAGAGTATTGAATACTCCCTTTTGCCTTAAAGAACGACTACATAAGTTCTGAAGGCAAAAGAAAAGCCCGTTGCGTTTTCTTTGACATCTGCCTGTGCGTATCTCTTCCTTTTCGTTTCACCTTGTCCTCTCAACCACAAAAAAAAAAAGAAGAAAGAACTAGAGAACAAAAAGTTACAGTATTATGGCGAAATGCAGTGCGAGACGAATAGCTTCGTCGCACTGACGTTTCTTTTCTTTTTATGACGCGCAGTCCTTCTGGCTGGTGCCGGAGCCGCAGATGCCCTGCACCATCCCCTCTAACGCCTTGCGCGCCGCCACGTGCGCCTCCACCTCGGCACTCGCGGCAGAGGTGTTTGTGCCCGCCATGACCGCATTCGTCGCCGCGTCGTACGGGGCCACGTCGAGCCACGTCAGCACCGTCGGCAGCACGTCCACCTGCGTCACCGGCCGCTCCAGCGGCGCCAGGCTGACGTACCCCTTCGTGTTCGACACGTACGTCGCCATGAAGAAGGCGATGGCGTCCTCCGAGGTGGCGACGGCGACGGGCGCGTCGAAGCTCTTCGCGCTGCCGCCGTGGTCCGCTACGCCGAGCACGAGCCAATTCTCCTTCTGGCTGCGGGCGCGGTCGCGGACGTAGGCGATCACCTGCCCGACCATCGCGTCGATCAGGTACGCCTGCGCGATGTACTCCTGCGAGGAGGTGTTGTACTGGAACTCCGGCAGGTAGGCGCTGGCCGCTCGCACCGCCAGGGCGTTGAAGTGGAAGATGACGAGGGAGTCGTCCATGTTGCTGGCCACGCTGTTCTGCACGGCGTTCTCCTGCGTCGGCGAGGTGTAGGCGAGCCCGCCGAAGAGGCTCATGAGCTGGCGCGTGTACTGCGACTCGGCGTGGCCGTCGCTGCAGCGCTGCGGGTCGGTGGCGGCCTTCAGAATGCGCGTGTTCGCGTTGCACGTCGAGGAGGCGAGGCAGTCGAGGTGGATGCTGTTCGAGTACTCGTCAATGGCGGACGAGAGGATGTCGGCCTGCGAGGCGCCACACTCCATGTCCAGCACACCCGGCTCGCTGCAGCCGCCCGTGGCAATGTTGAGCGAGTTCAGCACGTGCGAGCTGGCCATCACGGCCACCTTGCGGCCAGCGTCGCGGACCCGCTTCGCCAGGCTCGGGTACGTCTTGGACGTCGTCGCGTAGGTCGACATGCCCTGCAGGGTGCCGTTGAGCACCTGATGGGTGCGGGGGCTGACACCGGAGAAGAGCGACGCCATGGCCGCCGCGGCGCTGATGTACACCTCCCCGCTCGTGTCATTTTCCACCACCACAGCGCGGGCGCAGCTGGACTGCGAGGCGGTGGCGCACTCCGCCCAGACACCCTTCTGACCCGCCAGCATCGCCGCAATGTTGGGCAGGTGCACGCCAGACTGCATGAGGGAGTGGAAGATGGTGCCGGAGAAGCCCTCCAGCACAATCAGCGCGACCCGCGGCACCGCCTCGACGTCGCTGCCCGTGCCGTTCGTGTAGACAATAGCGCCGAAGATGACGATGATCATGGCGGCGACGACGAAGGGGACGAAGATGCGGGAGCAGCAGCCGCCCTTGGGGCCGCTGACGTCCTGCTCCTCATCGAGGGTCTTGATAATGTCCTTCACCGTATGCGGCGCCTGCGGCTGACCCGCGGCGCCGTCCTGGCCGTCCGCGGTCGGGCTGGCTGCCTGCGGCACGTGCGACTTCGCGGCGCCGGCGACGTGCGTGCGGCTCGTCTCCGGAGCATCGCCGATGGTGCCGTCGTTCTTGTAGGCGTCACCGAACATCTCCTTGTCACTTCCTACAATGTTCTAAGTGTGTGTGTGTGTTCTTTTCGACTTCTTCTTGTCTAAGACGATAGATTCTTACCTCGCTCACACGTTAAGGTTAAAGGATAAATTTTTCTTTGCGTTTAGGGAGGAGGATCAGAGGGAAGAGAAAAAGGAGGAAAGAAAAACGATTGGCAATAATTGGAAGATTGGAAGATCAGGGTGAAATACTGTGATTCTCTCGTAGCAAAGGTGCAGATAAAAAGCGCTCTTTTTTTATAGCTCGAGTACTGGCGTTTAAAGCTTGTGAGTTAAGCACGGGCACACAACTATCAATTGAGATCGCCGATTAACAAGTTTTAAGTTGTCGAACAGCAGTTCGGCCGTTGAAACAACTGGCTACAACGCATAGCTCAGATCAGAAACCGTTCCAACTCCTAATTTTTTTAATTTCATTTTTTATTGTCAATGTAAAATACAGTTATACAGGAAAGACAACGCCACAGTAAGGAAGCAGGCAAAGAAAAATCACCAAGTCGACGCACTATTTTCATAGAATCTCTCCGTTTTGAGGTTCACATAAAAGCAAAACTACAATCATCTCGTTTTTAAAATTCAAGTTGCTCCAGAAAAAGAAAGGTAATAGAACAAAATGTACAAGGTATGTAACGGGTATAACAAAAAAAAAAGTAAGTAAAGGGTAAGAAAAACAACACAAGACAAAAAAATATATATCTCACAGCTTCGTCGCCATTTCGTTGCCATGAACGACCTCCAACAGGTAACGCTCCAGCTCCTCCACCTGGGTGATGATGGCACGCAGGCCGAACAGGAAGGCCTCCAAACTGTGGATGTCGCTGTTCGTCAGAACGTACTCGTCACCGCCGCCGTCGCTGCTCGTGCCGCCGACGTCGCCGCCGTCCAGCAAGTTCAGCAGCACCTGCCCACCAGCCGCGCGATCCTCACCGCGGTTCGGTGCACAGAAGGTGCCGTTGTTGAACTCCAGCCTGCTCACGGCGGACATGAAGTCAGCCTGCACGGAGTTCGCCGGCGCACCCGTGGCCGCCCTCGACTGCGAGGCTGCTGCAGTTGCTGCATCGACAGGCCCGGCGGAGGTGATGATGTTGCCAGACGACAGCGTGCCCGAGTTGGGTTGAGCCGGGTTGTTCGCGAAGGTATTATTCAAGACGTTGCCTCCCGTGGTACTACCTCCGCCCACCATAAACGACCGGTTTGCTAGTGGAATGTTGGATCCGATGTTGATGAAGGACATGTTGCCCATGATGGCGGGCGGTGGTGGCACCTGCTGTCGCTGCTGCTCCGCCAGACCCTCCACGTAGGCCCGCAGCGCGTCGGGGATGGCCGGCCCGGCCGCGCTGAAGCTCGTGTTGTTGAAGGGCCGCGTGACGCTGTGGTTGGCCACCTGCGGCTCCGCCGGCGCAGGAATCGGCGACGGGAGGAGGGCAGCCGGGGACGACGCCGACGGCGACGGCAGCCCCGCATCGCCCGGTGCCATCGCGTGCTCCTGCTGCAGCGGGTCGCTCAGCAGCCCGCTGCCGATGGCATCCAGCGCCGGCGCCTCCCCCTCGCCCGGGTGCATCTCCACCTCGATCGGCTCGTGCGACTCGTTCGACATCACGTCGGCCGCCCGCCGCCGCTGCCGGTCGTGTGGCGACGCCGCCGTGACGGGGGACGCGATGGAGGGCGCCGCCGTCGGCGCGTCGGCGTGCTGCCGGCCGCGGTGCGCCGACGACTCGCTCTCGCCGCTGTCGATCACCACGTCGTGCTCGCCCCCGCCCAGCATGCGCTCCTCCGTGCCGGCGCCGTCGCCCAGCCCGCCGAGGTGGACGTGCCGCTCGTGTCCGTCGTCGTGCTCGGCGCGCTGCGCAGCCCCGCCGCGGAGGCCAGCGACGGACCATGGGTTGATCGGCCGCACCACCGATCGCGCGCCGCGGCCCAGCGAGAAGACGTCGCCCGCCGCCGCCGCGGAGGTGCCGGCGCCGGCGGAGACGAAGCTCTGGTTGGTGGCGCCGCCGCCCAGCGGGTTGTGTGTGCGGGAGGCGACGGCGCCGCCCGTCGTGGTCGTCGACGACAGCGGCGGTGTGCCGGGCAGCGGGGTGCTGACGGTGCCGTTGGTGCTGCTCGGCGAGGTCGCCGCAGGGTTCTGGTTGCCGGTGTGGAGGTTGGACGAGGACGACGGCAGGGGCAGACGGCTGCCGGACGCCGTGCCAGGCAGCATGTTCGTCGCCTCCGGGTCACGCAACGCGTAGGCCCCGGCGGGGAGCACCATCGACATCTGCAGCACCGACGGCATCGCGTACTTGGCCGTCTTGGACCGCTTCACCGTGCCCGCCGGGCTCGCGTCCACCGAAGAGGTGCCCAGCGAGGCCGCGGACGGTGGCGGCTGCTGCGGATGCTGAAAAGGCGACCGCTGCGAGCTGCCGGGGATGCCGGAGCCGTGGATGCGGTGCGGCAGTGGCGGCATCACCGACCCGACCTGCTCCGCCGTCGGCTCCTCCGCGGACGGGGACACCGGTCGGATTTGGTCGTCGAGCAGCTCCGCGCTGCGCGCAGGTGTGCCCTCTTCGTTGGCTGCTGCCGTGGCGGCCCCGTCCGCGCCGCCCGACGACCGCCGCCCACCGCCACCACCTCCGCTCCACCGGAAGAAGGAGTTGTGCTGCGTGGAGTGCTGGCTCGAGCGGGCACCGGACTCGCTGCCCTCGCGCCGGCTGTGCAGCTCCTCGTGTACCGGCTCCTGCACGACGATGCCGGCGTTGCGCAGCAGCGTCGGGTCGAACATGCTGACGTTGCGGTTCCAGAAGCTGCCCGCCATGTTGAACATGCTGTGGTTGGAGGCGAAGTTGTTGGCAAAGGTGTTGTTAGGCAGCGTAGCAGCGGCCGTCGCGTTTGCGTTGACGGAGGCAGCGGCGTTGTTGAACGTCGCGGACGGTCGGCTGGCGCTGTTGTTGCTCGCATCATTCTGATTGTTGCCAATCCCGCTGTTCACGCCTGCGGAAGGCGGTGGGACGGTGGCGGCCCCTTGCTCCGCCGCAGCCGCCAGCGCCGCCGCCCGCGTAAAGAAGGACGTGTTGGCCATGCCGGCGCTGCTCGGGCCCAGGACGTACTCACGCAGCCGCTGCCGCTCCTCGGGAGTGAGTTTGTACGACAGGCGGCCACCGCCTTTGCCGGACGAGGCACGGGTCGTGCTATTCTTGTTGTTCGTGTTGCTGCTGCTGTTGTTCTTGTTGTTGCCGCCAGAGCTGGTGCGGCGGAAGCTAGGCCCGCCACCGCTGCCGCCTGCTGTGAAGGACTTGTTCTTCAGGCCCCACATGCTCCCGTTCCTCACGTTGCCAGTCATGCTGCTGTTGCTGTTTCGAAAGGCGTCGCCGGAGGCATCAGCGGTGCCGCCGACGGTGGTCGAGCTCGGCGCGAAGGTGGACGCCGGCGGTGGCATGAAGTTCGCTACCCCGTCCAGCACCACGCCCCCGCTGCCACCGCCGGTGGTGCTGCTGAAGCGGCGATTCGTCTTCCCGAGCCCACTCCTCTTGTTTGTCGTGTTGTTGTGGTTCGTGTTGTTGTTGCCACCGTCGTCGGAACCGTCGTCGTAGTCGGAGCTGCTCTCGTCATCCGACGAGCCGTCGTTCTCGTCATCGTCGCTGTTGTTCAGCTCGTGCTGGATCGTCTCGATGTACACGGCGACGATGCGGTCGTAGCACTGCATCATGCCCAGTCGCAGCCGCGTCAGCTCCGCCGTGGGCACAAAGGTAGCTTTCGACAGCGTCAGCAGGTACACCTCCATCGCCTCGTAGAAGAGCT
Source organism: Crithidia thermophila (assembly GCA_030849055.1). Taxonomy (NCBI): domain Eukaryota; phylum Euglenozoa; class Kinetoplastea; order Trypanosomatida; family Trypanosomatidae; genus Crithidia; species Crithidia thermophila. The sequence goes on along the minus strand of JASAOP010002421.1, from coordinate 3,743 downwards.
GGCTCAGCTGGCGCGTGTACGGTGAGATGCGGTGAAGCACCACCCAATGAACCGATATGCTCGTCGCCGCCATCGGACCCGCGCCGATCATGTCCACGTTGTCGCCGACCTTCTTCGCGTCCTTGTCCGCCGCACCCGCCTCGTCGGCGATGGTGCTGGTCATGAAGGTGTGGTAGGCGTGCCGCATCATAAAAAGCGTCACGAGCAGCTTGCGCTGCGCCGACACCAGCATGTGCCACGGCATCTCCGGAAAGCCAACGGAGTCGAGCGTCGGCTCCGCCACGGCGCCGGGGATGTTGGCCGACTGCTGGCCCACCTTCTTCTGCATCTCGCCGAGCAGCGCCGACACATCCGCGCTGACGGCGGTGGCGCTGTCGGGCAGGTCGAGGTTGCGCAGAAGCCGGTCCGTCGCCTCCCGCGCCATGCGGAGACTGACGTCCAGCCCGGTGTTGACCTTTGTCCGCCCCCGCACCGGCCAGATGAGGGAGGAGATGATGAAGTAGATGAGAATGGCAAAGCAGTTCTGCTGAATGCGGGTGATCGCGTTGGGTGCGTTCTGGTAGTTGAGGACGATCGAGATGACGCTGTTTGCGAGGGCGTTGCCGAGCGCACCCCACTCCGGGGCCGCCTGCACGTACGACCCAATGAAGGTCAGCACCAGGGTGCAGCCGTACAACGTCGGGCGGTGCCCCTGTGCGATCTGCACGCTCAGCAGCCCCGTCAGGGAGCCAAGCACGGTGCCGAGCATACGCTTGGTCGAGTACTGGAAACTCTCGCCACCGGTGGCGCGGTACACGAAGGCGATGATGTCCACACCAGCCACTGGGCTCGTCGACGAGTTCTTCATGGCGTAGACCTGGAACACGGCGGCGACGATGATGCAGACAGACAGCTTGATGGCCTCCTTGAGTCGGCGCGTGATGGAGTGGCGGATGCGGATGGCGTGGTAGAGGTCGACGAAGGCCGACACACTGCTCTGCAGGTCGCGCAGCGGGAAGGTGACGAAGTACCACAGGTTGCTCGGCGGCTTCGCGGCGTCCTGGAAGTTGCCGATGATCTCCATCAGCTCCTCCACACTGAAGAGGAAGAAGCCGAGGAGGATGTCGCTGTTGTCGGTGCGGTAGTCGGGGTTGCTCAGAATCACCTCGTCACGCACGGTGGACACCGCCTCCTCGTACCGCGTGCGGGCCATGCGGAAGGCCGTCATGTCCGTCACGGAGACGAGGTTGTCGAGATCGACAATGCGCAGAATGATGGAGTCCATGGCCGCACCGATCAGGTTCAGCTCGCCGCGGATGCGCTCGCCAAACTCGCGGCACATGGGCGTCTCCACCAGCGCCGGGTTGGCGGCGACCTGCTCAATCACCAGCGTCATGGACTGCACCACGTTGTGCACGTTCTTCAGGAAGGCCATGCGGGTCTTGAGACGCGCCGAGTAGACGCCGGAGTGGGGCTCGTAGCCCATCTCCGACAACCCCTGCTGTGCCTTGGCCGTGCTTGCCTCAATCGTGCTGCGCAGCTGCCGCAGGCGGGAGACGTGCAGCTGCCGCTCCAACAGGCTGTTTTCCACCCAGAAGCTGCAGCAGGCGCCGTGAACGGAGAGGCTGACCGCGTCGCCGGTGATGACGATGTAGCGCCGCGCGTTCTCGCTGGACCAGCGGATGTACGGGAACATAAAAGACGCCAGGCCGAAGCCCTGCCCAATCAGAATTGTCGCGTAGTATTTGCCAACGTAGGTGTAGTCGGTGCTAGACGGGGAGGAGATGTAGGCCATGAGGAGACTCGCAAAGCAGTAGGCCACCATGCGCTTCAGCTGCTCCGCCACAAAGCCGGTGACGAGCAACAGGCAGAAGAGAATGATCAGCGTCACCCACGCTGGCCCCGGCTGAATGGCGATAATGACGAGAAGGCACACCAGACTGATGGAGAAGCCTTTCAACACCACGAACATTTCCCGCAGACCCGCGCCGAGGGTGGGTGACGTCGTCCAGTAGGCGAGAAACACCACCGACGTGGGCAGTGGGAAGATGCCACGGGTCGTCGGCTCCAGACACAAAATGAGCGTCGGCAGAATCGTCAGCACGGAGCCGCGGATGGTCCAGTCGAGCTTCTCCCAGAAGCGCGGGGAGGCGAGCAGGTCGAAGACGGAGGACAGCGGGCCCTGTCGCTGCGGCAGGAAGACACGCTGGTCCCACGAGAAGGCGTGGAGGGCGTTCATGTTGCGCGTGCGGCAGTGCTCCTGCACCACCCACATATCATTCTTCATCATGAGCGACGAGCGGCTTTTTTGGAGGTCGCCGTCGAGCATGTCGCTCGCTAAACCGTCCTCGGATGAATTATTGCTATTATTGTTGCTGCCGCCTCTCTTGTCGTTGTCCTTCTGGTTGGCGCTGTAATCGCCGTAGTACTTTATTTTGTCTCGGCCTTGGCCGCCTTTCTCGTTCGGGGAGCCGTCGGAGAGGAGATGCTTGTGGTCACCGCCGCGTGGCGAGTTGGAGCTCTGCTGCGAGGACGACGGCGACCACGTGCCGCCACCCGCCACCGTCTGCGGCGTCATGCGCTCGTCAAAGAACTTCTCCGCCTGCTCCTTCTGACTCTTGTACTTCTTCTCCTCGCGGCGGCGCTTCGGGTTGAAGTAGCGTGACTTAATAAAGGCGGTTTCGTGTCCCCACACGTGCAGTGGGTTCGACGAGCCGGCGGCGACGGTGCGGCGGTGCCGCTCCGGATCGGCCAGACGGGAGGCCACCTCCTGCTTCCTCGCCGCAAGGCGGGCCGCTTTCTCCTCCGCCTCCTGCCACCGCTCCTGCTGCTCCCGCTGCAGGCGCGCCTCCTCAGCGGCGTCCACGACGGGGTGCTGCGGGGCGTGCGTGGAAGGGTCGTCCGAGCTCGTGTTGTTGTGCGAGCTGCCCTGCGCATCCGTCACCCGCGCGCTCATGTTCCGCTCCGCCGGCTGAAGTGGGGAGGCGGGAAGGACGTAGCTGCCACCGCTGGTACGCGCAAAGTCGCCGGCGAAGTTGTTGGTCGGAGAGCCGGCGCCGAAGGACGCTGCGGAGCCGGCAGAGTTGGTCCGTGCGTGTAGGCGCGCGTGCACCTGTCGACGGCCGCCGCGGGAGCTGCTGATGGCGGAGCCGTTATCGCTTTTTAGCCCACGGCCGCCGCCACGTCCCGTTGCCGTCAATGCCTGAGGAGCGGCGGACGCTGCTGCCGCTGGCGCTGCTCCCGTAGCTGGGGCGGGGGACGGGGCGCCGACGGGCGACGACGGTGCGGAGCTCCGCTTCTTTGCGGCATCCGCCGATGGCGAATGGGGAGAGCCAGGCATATCTAATGTAAAGAAAAAGAGGTTGTAAAGCTAAAGAAGTTTTTTTGTTAAAACGAAAATTACACAGTTCACAACACGTAGAAAATAAAGAAGCGAATCAAAACGTAAAACTAAATTTCTCACTAAGCTTTAAATTTTAATTACTCTTTAAAAAAAAAAAGCAAATCCTCTTAATAGTAAAAGGGTGAAAAAAAAGGGCCAAGAAGAAAAACAGCTGCCCAGAGTTATCCTCTCACTTCAGATCGCTACCCTGCCGTCCTTCCTGTTCAAACACTAAAATCAAAGGAGAAAATGCTTTAAATGAAGGATGCACCGGGGCCCTGCGAGACGAATGTTTATGAGTCGAAGACACAAGTGCCTTAGTTATAAATACCGGTGACGACAGTGGAAACGATCGGTAACAAATAATAGCGGTGAGAATAGA